>JAVJHY011510515.1:0-12543 GCA_035593235.1 Phascolosoma agassizii | reverse complement strand
TTCTGTCGGAGTTGCATCTACAACCGGCTTTACCACAGGGGAGTTCTCTGTGGTTTCCGTGGTTGAACTTTGAGATTGAGCAGGGCTGTCTTCGAGGTCAATATCTCTCAGTTTAAGAACCCGAGTTTGCTCTCCACCAAATAGCCCACCCACACCATCTTGGGTGGTGATTTGTTTGTTTTGCAAATCTTTCGCAAAATCAACAACATTGGTGTCCGAGCCATGCTTTTGTTGAACACTTTGAATTTTGGCCAAATTCTTTTTCACAACCTCTTCATTGGTTCCAAAGAATCCGGTCGAGTCCAAAGCACCTATCAGAGATTTTTCATCGGCATCCAACTCACCATCGGCATTGGCTGCACTCTCTAAACTGGCCCTTAAAGCCAAAAGTTTTTCTTTATCAGTCCCATCAACTTTGCCATCTTTCAAAATATCATTGACCAATGTTTTTGTGCTTTGTCTGTTTAATGCACTCACAAAATTTCTTGAAATATTTAAATCACCCATGGTAAAGTATCCTTTTGAACTTGAAAAAGTTTTGTTTTGTTACCCGTTTTATACCCGAAAACGATCACATTTAAACAGATCGGGGGTAGAAAAGGCTTCTTTTTTACGAATAAAGCCTAAGTTTAGTGAGTGAGTGATGAGACTTCGTTAGAGAAATACCCCAAAGCATGGGCACTATTGAGCACCAGATCGGCCACAGAAACATCTTGAGGTGTTTGATACCCCTCGATGGCACCCATCATGCAACTGACCATTTCAACCACATAACGCATAAGCTCGTCACTTGTTTGATAGGCAATGGTCGTATCCATGTCTTCTTGCATGGCCACTATCATATCGAGACAGGTGGCCAGCTTATTATCCTGACTGGCTTCGAGCCACTCAAGCATTGTTTTATCATGTAAATTGCCCTGTTTCCACCAGGGAGTTTCATTGTCAGACAAAGGGTTCATATCCTCCATTATGGCATTTTTTTACAGGTTTTGTTTTTGCACAAACTCTTCATACAGGCTGGCAGCCCGAGAATGATCAGGAACCAGCTTAAGTAAACGCTTTAAATAATAGACTGTTTGAGCACTTTCACCCAATTGATAATAGGCTTGTGTCAAATGCTCCAAAAGCAATTCCTCTTTGATCTGCAAACCCAGAGGATCCCCACTTAAGCTCATGATATTCATTCCCTGTAGGGCCTTTTCCCAAGTTTGAGCTGCTTCAAACGTTTGTCCCAAAGACAAAAGGGCTGTGCCCAAAAGAAAGGCATGGTTAACACCTTCTTTCTCAGGGTGGGTCTCTAAAGCAGAAATCACCTCTTCAGGGCGATCCAACTGAAGTAAAAGCTGGCAATAGGTTTCGCTCAAGGACTGTCTTAAGCGCAGGTCTGTTGTAACGTGTTTTAGTCCTTTTTCTAAGTAAGCCAAAGCCTCATCAATCTCTCCCTTCTCTTGATTTAGCCCAGCTAAAACCAAGTACAAACGTTCTGTCTCAGGGCTTTCAGGGGATTCAGCCAGCATGGCTTCCATTAAATCGGCATCTCGCTGCCACTTTTGTCGCTCCGCCTTGACCTCAGGCTGATAACCTTTGTGCCAAATGGGCACTTGAGCCAAATACAGATAGTTCATCTTTGCACGCGTATTGTGCTTGATCATTTCATGCACCCGCCCCACATACACATAGTTCCCATCATTGCGAAACAGACGGGGGACAGGAAGGGTTTGGTCAGGCAATTCCTGCCCTTGGGTATCAATTGCTATTACAGGAAAAACACAGGCATCATAAGCTGATAGATCTTGGGAAAGATAATGGCTTAAGGTCGACATAAAATGCTCAGACAGGGTTTCATCAGCATCGACTCCCAAAACCCAATCCCCTGTGGCCTGAGACACAGCAAAGTTGCGTGCTAAAGCAAAGTCGTCTTGCCACTCAAAATCAAAGAGCTTAACGCGATCATCTTGAGAAGCAATCATTTTGGTCTGGTCTTGAGACCCTGTATCCACAATAATAATCTCAAACACACTGTCAGGAATTGAATCAAGACAGTCCTTTAAAAAACGCTCTTCATCTTTGACTATCATGCACACTGACACACGGGCAGAAGGCAAGTCAGGTGACACAATTTTCACCGAACGATCAACCTGCTCGGCCTGCCCAGACTCAGCCAAATCCAACCAATGATGGGTCGAATACCCAACTGGCTCTTCGCTCACAACCACAGGCAATTGGTTAACTTTCGCCAAACGCATCCATTGCTTAAGCACATGGAGGTCGGCCTCTTCCCAAACCCGATGCCGAACAGAGCCCTGATCAGAATCACTCTCAGGTTGCTCTGACTCAGCTGCAACCAAGGACACTGGCAAGACCTGTCCCCCAATCAAAGGATAGTCATTTGTAATAACCGGATAGGGCAGGTTATGAAATTCATTTTTAAACGAAGGGAGATTATAAAAAGCCGTTGTTGCAGCTTCCTTAAATTGAATTCGATGTGGAAAAACCAAGGCACTCTTTTGAGGAACCAAAGGCAAAGCTTCAGGCAATAAAACCAAAGGGGCAAGCTGATCTGCACTGTATTTTTCACCGGCCCAGCGCAAAGCGCTTTGAATCAGCTCATTTTCTTCAGCCACAGGAAAAGCCAAAACCACTTGGTCCTCAGGCACAAACGCCTCAAAGTAGGCTTTCAAAACAAGATCTGCCCCGTTCTCCCAAGTCGGGGCTAAGGGGAATAAAAAGATAAAGGGCATTTGATCTGCTTCAGATAGAACAGCTGGGTTTTCGACATACTCAGTGGTAGGAGGTAAAAAAGTCGACTCCAACTGAACCTCTAGTTGAGTTAAAGCCTGTTTCGCCTCGATATGATCTGGGTGCATTTTGAGTAACTGTTTCAAGGTTTGTACCGCCTGCCACTCATCCCCCAACATAACGTGAATTTTAGCTGAATCAAATTGACTCGCTGCAAAATGAGGGTTGACAGTTAAGGCATTTTGATAAAACTGCAAGGCCTTTGAATAATCTTTTTGAGCAAAAAAAGTATAGGCCAAATTGTGCCACAACAAAACCTCTTGGGGAATAATCCTCACCAGTTTTTGCAATGTTTTCTGGGCGGCATCCAACTCGTTCTTTTGTAAAAGCCACACCGAAAACTCAACAAGAACAGATAAAAGAAATGGCTCCGGAGTCTCTATATTAAATTCACCCAGCAAAGATTGAGCCAACTCAGAACAACTTAAGTCATCTGATCCTTCTCCCCCTAAGAGAGAGATAGCAGAAAGAACAGACGGAGACAAGCCCAAGCCAGGGGTTTTCAAATGAGGTTGAATGGCTTCATATTGTTGTACAAAAAATCCAGCCTTGATCATTTGGGTTTTAATATAGGCATACTCAGCCCCAGCCTCTAATGCCTCTTTAAAAGCATGAAAAGCTTGGGTAAATAAATTGTCTTCCAAATAGATTTCACCAAGGCCCACCAAAGGCTTCCAAGTCAAATCAGCTTTTTTCACAATGAGATTGTACTTGTAGAACTCAGGATGCTCTCGGACTTCAGCCACTTTTAAAAAGCATTCTCGGGCCACTTGGTTCTCACCAAAATATTTAGACAGAACCCCCCGCAAAACCCAAAGGGCAGGCAAGAATTCAAGCTCTGGCTGCTCATCAAAATACAAATTAAGCGCCTCAACTGTTTTGTCAAATTGTTTCATTTCCCAAAGCAACTTGAGGTGATACAGCTTGCTCAAGTAAACGTAGCAGGAAGCTGTATGGGGGTTCTTAATTAAAGCCCGAAAAATTTTATAGGCTTTGGCGTCATCCTGTTTTTCAAAATAGTGCACGGCCAGTAAAAAAGACCAAGCAAGTACATCTGGTTCAGCAGCCTGACGGGCTAAAATTTCTGATTCAGATAAGGAGGGTGCCGGCTGATCTGCCGTTATTTTCAGGTTGAGACTGCCTTGAAGTATTGGTAAATATTTTTGCCAAGCAGGGTCTTTTAATTGCTCATAAGCTGTGTGATGGGCCAAGCGGGGCTGGACTTGAATTTCATCTTGGTAATCACAGATCACTCCCCAAATCCCAGGTTTCAGGCCTGTCAAAGAAGCCTGGTACTTCTGCCAGGCCTTAGAATCAAAACCTTCATTGGGGCGCAATACAAAAGCCCACTCAGCCCCTTCTGGCAGGTGCTCAGGAAAAGTATCAAGACATAAAAGCTGATCACCCTCTAGCAATTCAAAGCCCTTAGGCAAAACATCTTTGGAACCCAACAGAATAAAACAGGTAGACATTTTTAATGATCCTCACCAATCTTAAATTCAGCAACCAAGGGCAAATGATCAGACGCTTTTAAGGCAGCCTTGCTTTTGTATATGTGCACAGAGTTCTTTTTATACTCAGGCATCATGCCTGGAGATACCAAGATATAGTCGATCCGTGAACGGTATTTTTTGGGATGATAGGTATAAACTCTTGGGCGCACCCCCAAGTCTATGGCTGTGATGTCTTTCATTTTGAGGGCACCTTGAGGCCTCAACAGGGGTTTGAGAGGGCCTGACTTGGGAGTGTCATTAAAGTCACCCATCAGCACAAAATTGGCCTTGGGATTCCCCTGATGAAAGCGGTTCAGAATATGATACATTTCACGGGCTTCGGCCTTGCGTTTTTTATCCGCTTTTTTTCCACCATATTTGGACTTCAGGTGGGCAACAAAAACGGAGAAAGTATAGTGATTGGGAGTTTCAAGCTTGACTTGCAAAAGATCTCGGCTGAATCCTTGCAAACTCTTTTTTGAAGGGACGGCAAAGCGAACCTCTTTATAGTTTTTAACACTGAGTATTTTAAAGCGGCTCATCAAAGCCACATCAATTCCTCGGCGATCATTCCCCTCAATTAAAACTGGCGTATGATACCCCAAACGCTGAAGATATTTTTTTTGAAATGTGGTCAAAACCTTTAATGATTCAACCTCTTGAAAGGCAATCACATCAGCATTTAGTTTATGAATCACCTTGCTTAAAGCCTCTAGCTCTTTTTCCGGCTTGGCTTTTTCTTTCCAGCCAGTTGTGTTCTCAGGATTTGGAATACCATCAAAAAGATTGCGAATATTATAGCTAACCAAGGTCATTTGATCGGAGCCCTTCGCCAGAACGGGAGCCATTGTTCCCACAGCCAATAAAGCGCTTAAAGCAAAAGTCATATATTTCTTCATTTCGTCGTCTCCAAATCATCCTCAGTTTTCATGTATCATACACCATTGTTGGTGGCTGAAAAAGCACCTATCAAAAACCGTCCACTTCCTCTCGACATCTGTCTTGTGGATAACTTGTGGACAACTCTCATGCTCAGCTAGTGTTGAGATATATGTCCAATATAAGCCTTCTCATTTATGATCCAAAACACATGATTCGGATCATTTTCATACAAAAACACACAAATCTGAAATGAGGAGCTAACCCAATCATTCAGGTCATATGCTGTGGATAACTTTTATTTCGCTCAACTTTGACCACTTCAAGCGAGAATGATCCCCTATCAAGGCTTTGGGGACTTTGTATCATTAAATGTCCAGGGGCATTCCCTCGACATTTTAAGCGGCCTCTAAAGCCGCTCTTAAAAACCCGTTTGCGTCTTTAAGTAAGATTTTTGCGCGAGAGTAACCCACAGCCTTTAAATGCATTAAAGCAGCCGTCTTTAGCTCACCATGGGCCTGTTCTAATAAACAAGTTGCGGCTTCGGGGTCCAAGCCAGTCAACTGATGCATCATGCGCAGGGCCCTTTGCCCCAGTTTCTCATTGCTAATATTCATATCCACCATCAGATTCCCATAAACCTTACCCAAGCGCACCATAGAAAGGGTGGTGATCATATTCAATGCCAATTTGGTTGCCGTGCCTGCTTTTAGGCGTGTGGATCCTGTCACAATCTCTGGCCCAACCTTCAAAACAATATAATGATCAATGGCATGATCACTCTGAGGAATATCATTGCAAGTGATCAAAGCTGTGGCTGCCCCCAACCCCTTTGCATAACGCAAAGCTTCACGAACATAGGGTGTTGTCCCACTAGACGCTATGCCCACAAGAAGATCTTTCTCACAAAACAAATGGGCTTTCAAATCAATTGCTGACTGTTCTCTTAGATCCTCAGCCCCTTCAGCAGCCTGATAAAGAGCGGTCATTCCCCCTGCGATAATCCCCTGTACCATGTCTGGAGAAACGCCAAAGGTAGGTGGACATTCAGATGCATCTAAAACACCCAAGCGCCCACTTGTACCTGCCCCGATATAGAAGAGCCGTCCGCCAGACTGAAAACATGCGACAGCACTCTCAATCAAACTCGCCAAAGATTCTTTGGCCTCTCCCACAGCTCGGGTTGCCAAAAGATCTTCAGCATGCATCATTTCAATCATTTCAGAAATTGAGCACTGATCTAAATGGGCGGATTTTTCGTTTGACTGTTCGGTCATGGGAGTTGGGTTCATTGTTTTCACTTTCAAATTTAGAATCTTCAAAATAAACTCACTATTAAATTATATCGCTATATCGATTGTGAATTTGTGTCTCAAGCACAGACTCAAAAGATAGAACTGTCGGAAAGTTCTTACCTATTTCTCAATAAACTTGTTATATTGTATCTTGTCGACATATTCTATCTGATTTGTTTCAGCAATAGTAGGATCTCTTCTTTGGTCGACTGGTAATATTGATAAAAAGATGAAAATGAGGTAGTCACTTGAATAAAAGTGTAAAAAATGCAGGCTTATACATTTTGCTGTTCCTGCTATTGGTTGTTTTTGTAAGCTCTTTTTATCAAAACAGTGCCCAGAGCCGCCAAAAAAGCTATAGCGAATTCCTAAATATGGTACAAAACGGCGAAATTGAACGGGCAACAGTCAAAGGGCAAGTTATTCGTGCTTATACACGTGAAAACAAACAAGTTAAAGTATACATCCCTAAAAATGACCCTCAAATGTATGAGAATTTAAAAAGCAAAGGGGTCAATATTTATGTTGACCAACCTGCGGAATCAAACTGGTGGCTTTCGTTTTTCTCACCCATTTTATTCCCCTTACTGATCTTTGTGGGCCTTTGGGTATTCATGTTACGTCAGGCCCAAGGGGGTGGCAATCAAGCCCTTTCTTTCGGCAAAAGCCGCGCTAAAATGCTTGTAGAAAACAAACCCAAGGTCACTTTTGATGATGTTGCCGGGGCTGACGAGGCAAAACAAGAGCTTGAAGAAATTGTTGACTTCTTAAAATCACCAGACAAGTATCAAGCTTTGGGAGCAAAAATACCCAAAGGGGTTCTTTTGGTGGGCCCGCCTGGTACAGGTAAAACATTGATTGCCAAAGCAGTGGCAGGAGAAGCCTCTGTGCCTTTCTTTAGCATCAGTGGTTCTGAGTTTGTTGAAATGTTTGTTGGGGTCGGCGCATCTCGGGTCAGAGACCTGTTTGAGCAGGCAAAGAAACAAGCGCCTTGCTTGATTTTCATTGATGAAATCGACGCTGTCGGCCGCCAAAGAGGGGCTGGAATGGGTGGAGGACACGATGAGAGAGAACAAACCCTTAACCAATTGCTGATCGAGATGGACGGGTTTGAAGCCAATCACAGTACCATTGTCATTGCCGCAACCAACCGCCCTGACATTTTAGACTCAGCTCTTATGAGACCAGGTCGATTTGACCGCCAGGTCATGGTGGGCCGCCCTGATGTTAAAGGCAGAGAGAAAATCCTAGAGGTTCATACAAAAAATAAACCCCTTCACAAAGAAATTAAATTGGATGTCTTGGCAAAACGCACTCCAGGCTTCACTGGGGCTGATTTAGCCAACCTCGCCAATGAAGCGGCACTTCTAGCTGCCCGTGTCAATGATGATTCAATCAAAATGGCGCATTTAGAAGAGGCTTTGGATCGGGTCATTGCAGGACCTGAGAAAAAGAATAAAATGATCACCGAGCAAGAGAAAAAAGTCACCGCCTATCATGAGATGGGTCATGCTTTGGTTGGGCGCTTTCTTGACAATGGGGACCCCATTCATAAAATCACAGTGATTCCTCGGGGCATGGCCTTGGGTATGACCATGTATTTACCAGAAGAAAGAACCTCTGCCACAAAAGAGTATCTTGAAGATAAAATAGCTATGGCCTTGGGTGGCCGTATTGCTGAAGAGTTGGTCTTTGATGAGATCACAACAGGGGCCAGCAATGACCTTGAGAAAGCCACTGAAATCGCCACAAAAATGGTCACCAAATATGGCATGAGCGATAAAATTGGCCCCCGAACTGTCGGCAAAAACAATGAGCAGGTCTTCATGGGTCGCGACTTTGGGGACACCCGCAATTTCAGTGAAGAAGTTGCTAAGGATGTGGACAAGGAAATCCGCAGGATTTTAGATAGAAGCTACCAAAGGGCAAAGGATCTCCTCATTGAGCATGAAAAAGCCCTTCATGAAACCTCTCTAGTTCTTTTTGAAAAAGAAACACTCAATCAAAAAGAGCTGGATGAACTATTAGAGAAAATCGAAGGGGTCACTCCCCCTGCTCATCCAGAGCGCAAATATGCCACCTGGTTGAAAAAAGAAGAGACAAAAGATGATGAAGATAAAAAAGAAGAGACAAAGTCAAACGATGGCAGCTCTGATGAAACATCCTCTGACTCAGACTCGGAATCCAGTGAAAACTTAGAGACAGAAAAGGTCTAGATGGGAAGTAAAGATGGCTGTTCGTTGTAAAGAATGTAGTTATGTAGCCAAAGAAGATGAACCGTTCTGTCCAGATTGTGGTGCAGTCTACAAGCACCCGGAAGTGGTGGATGATAGCGAAGCTTTAAAGCCCCAACATTCACAAGCCATCCCCAAGAAAAAAAGTGGTGGTGGCCTGTTTGCCTCTTTGTTTGGTGGCAAAAAATCATCTGAGCCTGAATTTGAAGAAACCAATGAAGCAGAAAAAAAACCTGTGTCCTCGATTGTTCCTGAAGACGTCTCACGCGACGAACTCAAAGTCCGCTGCCAAGAATGTCAAGAGATTGCTGGGATCGACGATCACGAAGGCTACTGTCCAGGTTGTGGCGCTTTCTTTGTCGAACCCCTAGACTATGTCACCACTGAAAGTTTGGCTCAAGAGCAGATGGCCCAAGCCGCTGATCTTGAAAAATACAAAACAGTGGTGAAAACCTTTGATGAAATGACCCCCCAAGAGCAACTGGATCATTTGAAAGAAAAGGTTGAAGACGAATATGATCAGCTCGTTCGGGATCGCCATGTGCTGAACGAAAAAGCCAATGAATGCATGCAATGCTTCACCGCCGCAGGCACAATCAAGTCCAACGATCACTTTGAAGTGATGGCCAGTATGGTTCAACAGCGTTTTCATAATTTAAAAGATGCTGAAATGCTCCAAACTGAATACAAACGCCTTTTAAATGACTTTAATAGCAGCCATGATAAATTGGTCGCGGCCCGAGAAGCCTTCAATGCCAAAAGCAAAGAAGTCAACGGCGTTTCTGCTTAATACAGTATCATTATTTATCAATAAAACAAGAAAGTCGTCCTTGACATCACAGTCCAAGGACGGCTTTTTGTGCTATATGTAGTAGAAAACAGATCTCGAAGGAGAACACATGAGCGCGCATCTGACAGAGTGGCTCCACTTATTCATTAAATTATTCCATTTGGTTGCAGGTATTGCCTGGATTGGCAACTCATTTTTCTTTATGTGGATGGACAGCCGTTTAGAGGCCCCATCTGAAGAAGAAAAAGAAACGATTGAAGGCCGTTTGTGGATGGTCCACAGTGGTGGATTTTACCACGTTGAAAAAAGGTTTATCCAACCAGGTTGGATACCAGATAATTTACATTGGTTTAAATGGGAAACCACCTTAACTTGGGTTTCTGGGTTCTTTTTGCTTGGTGTGGTCTACTATATGGGAGGGGCCATTTACACCCTTAAACCAGGTGGAAACCTGACCCCAATGCTCGCCATGGGAATCGGCATCAGCCTATTGGTTATCGGCTGGTTGGTCTATGACTTTATGTGGAAAAATATTTTCGCTAACAAAGTACCTCTGGGCGCCGTGGTTTCATTTGGACTTTGGGTTGCCATCGCCTTTGCCCTGAGTCATGTATTTAGTGGTCGTGGTATGTTTATTCATATGGGAGCCCTTTTGGGAACCTTGATGACCACCAATGTTTGGGTGCGTATTTTACCGGCTCAAACACAAATGTTAGCTGCCACAGCCCGCAATGAAAAAGCTGATTTTTCGTTGGGAAAACGTGCCAAGCAGCGTTCTATTCACAATAACTATATGACATTCCCTGTACTTATTGTCATGATTAGCAATCATATCCCCAGCACCTATGGTCACGCGTATAACTGGCTTGTTTTGGCTGGTTTGGCTCTCTGTGGAGCAGGCATTCGACACTTTATGAATGTAAAAACACCCTTCAGCAAGTTTGCTTTACTCACTTCTTGTGTGGGTCTTGCAGGGCTTTTCCTCTATACAGCTCCACAAACAGCACCCGCCCAAGCTTTGGGAGAAAACGTAAAAGCAGTCAGCCTATCTGAAGTGCAAACCATTGTAAAAAATAGATGTGCCACCTGCCACTCAGCGACTCCCACTGATGAGGTCTTTAAGGTAGCGCCTTCTGGTGTTACCTTCGATACCCCAAAACAGATCAAGAACTATGCGGCCCAAATCAAAGTCCGTGCAGTCAATTCAAAAACCATGCCTTTGGGCAATAAAACCCAAATGACGGACAAAGAGCGTGCCCTCCTGGGGCAATGGATCGATCAAGGGGCCCTCATCCAATAGACAAGGTTTTACTTAATGTGGGGGGAGGGCATCATCAGAAGGCCCTCCCCTCATTTTATAATGATTGGAAACGGCTCTTACTCGATATTCAACCCCACCCCAATGTCGATATAGCACACGATGCCCGCCAACTGACCCAATTGCCCCACTCAGAGTACAACGCAGTCTATTGTGCCCATAATTTAGAGCACTACTACGAATATGAACTGGGAGAGGTGCTAAAGGGCTTCAGACACCTTCTCAAGCCATCAGGATATGTGCATATCGTTGTCCCAGACATCAAAGCGGTCATGCACCATATGTTTAAACACACCTTGGACCTAAATTCTCAAATCGGCCACTGTGAGCTTGGCCCCATACGCATCATTGATGTGCTCTACGGTCACCAAACTGAAATAGAAAAACAAAACAATGGTTTTTACGCCCACAAAACTGGGTTCAGCCCCCAAAGCCTAAAAAACACCCTCAAGCCCCATTTTAAAGAAGTTTATATTCAGGTGCTTCCTGATCAATTCGAAATACAGGCTTTGGCCTTTATTGATAGTCCAACACCTGAGCAAGTTCAAGAGTTGGGGTTGGGGTAAGGCGCTACCCGTTTAAGCCTTTGGTTTCACTCTGCATATACTTTTTAAACTCTTTATTGATTTGCTTTTCATATTCCTTATGAAAGTACTCATCTGAAATTAAATAGCTATGTTGTCCTGAAGTATAGAAACCATAACGCTCAATATAGTTTCCAGTTGTTTTTGTGAAAAACTGAAAGCTGCCCTCTTTTAATTTTTTGTTCCATTTTTGATTTAACTGCTGATCCACAGATAATGAGTGTGCATATTGAAAAAAGGGGTGGGCTTCATAACGTGTAAACTCAAGTGTCTCGTACAGAGCATAACCTTTGATTATATTTTGGTTGACAATATATATCCCTTTGGTATCAGGTGATATTTCACCGAATAGTATCTATCCAGATTTATTAGCAACCAAAGTTTTCATCTTAACTTTTACAGATTCATCATTCTCATATTGTTGAAGGATTTGTTTCACTTCATTTAGATGTCTTTGAAAATTAGTTTCTCTAAAACCCGGACTTGAATCAATGGAACTTGCAGGAAAAGGAGGAGAAACAGGCCGTCCAGCTTCAGAGCTAAGTGGCCTTTCCCCCAAGGTTCGACTAAATAAAAAGGGTAACTCGTAGGCATAACTCATATTCATAACACCAGAAAAACTAACCAAAAGACTCAAAACAATCATAATTATAAATCTACCCATGATAAACCATCCCTAGACTCCATTTTCAAACCAAAGTTTTATACTCATTCTTTTTAGGTATCGGTGGAGCGGTTGAAATGGATATATAAAGTCACTTCTTTATTTTGCCTGACCCCAAATCATTATCGGATTGGAGAGAGAAGACTGACAAAAAGAAAGTATTGGACATCACTGCAAGAAACAACAGCACGCCCAACAATTGCCCCATAATCAAAGCAGATCAAAGAATAACTCACAACAAATAAGTATCACACTCTCAACTCAACAAAACACGAGCCAGCAAAGCGATGCGAGTTCTTGCAACTCACTCACCCAAGAGGAGTGAATTTTGTCTATGAGCAAGGCAGGGGAAGGGTGAAAAAGCGGAGCTTAACGTGTTAAGTGAGCATTTTTTCGCCCTGCACCTAACGCAGTTTCATGGTCAAAAGGCGCCCTCGCCAACCCCGCCTTAATGATAAGGTGTGCCATGAACCCAGATGACTAAGGC
>JAVJHY011510406.1:0-12553 GCA_035593235.1 Phascolosoma agassizii | reverse complement strand
CAGTGATGTCATGTTGGCCAAGAATGCATCCTCCGTCCGCCAGTTTTGAGGTTCGTACCTGTATCCAGCTGTTTTGAGAGGAAAAATGGACACGAATGCCGTTCTCCAGGTCTTCGTGATTGCAAAGGGCTTCAACCCGCCGGTCGACCAGGGTCAAAAATTCGGCCTCGTTGTCATATGTACCAAGATCGCCGCGCTTGCCGACGATCTTAACGTGATCTCGTAGTGTTTTGACGTGCTGATACTCCTGCTCAGCGATGCAATGAACTTCTGCAACCCGCTTTGACCGCATTTTTATGTTGCGGTCCTTATCCAGCCAGATGACGGAGTGCGGCATGTTATCGAGGATAATTTTTTGCTCGTCGCGCTGTTGCTCAATCTTGTCGAATTGGTCTTCCAGTATTTTTTGGGCCGATTCAATGCTGGCGTTGGCCTTGCGCAGACGATCTTCAGTTGCTTTGCGCTGCTCGATCTCTTCGGCCAGCTCTTCAGAATCCTGGGCCAGTCGTACCTGCATCTGATTATAGGCTTCAATGATGGTGCCCAGCTCGTCATTCGGCACTACTGCGACGTGTGATTTGTCGCCGGTTTTTGCTGATTGCCGGATCGCGCTCAACAACGAAGCTAGCGGACGTCCGACGATCAAGTGAAAGCCGAGAATGCTTGCAGCGGCTGCGACTAAAAGGCTGGCGATCAACGCAACAATTGTAAATTCGCGTTGCGCGCGGGTGACAGCTTCAACCTCTTTCTTGTTGAAGCGAACCTGGAGTGAAAAATTTTCGCCGTCGCCAACGGTCAATTCCACTATGTTGGTATCACTGACGCCCTTGCACCCCAACCCCATGGGGGCAGCGATGGCGCGAATACCGGTCCTTTTGTTTACGATCTCTATGCAGTCTATTGCCCGGTCGGACAACAATGTGGTGGCCAACAGTTGT
Organism: Phascolosoma agassizii; assembly: GCA_035593235.1. Lineage (NCBI taxonomy): Eukaryota > Metazoa > Annelida > Sipuncula > Phascolosomatiformes > Phascolosomatidae > Phascolosoma > Phascolosoma agassizii. The sequence continues at coordinate 11,615 of JAVJHY011510406.1, read as the reverse complement.
GTGGAACGAATGTCACCACCCGGCGATTCCAATTCCACCGCACCGGCGATGCTGGCTGTTAATGCTCCCAATCTGGCATTAAGCTCATCGTCGGCCTGTTTTGCACTTCTATCGGAGATTGCAAACAGTCCGGCAAGCATGAAGGCAACGAATACAGGCAGCATGACCATCAAATATTTGATAGCCAGTCTGTTCAATCGGAAGGTTGTTGCTAGTTTGCTTATCATGTCGAGAAACAGAGTTGTGCCGGGGCGCTAGTGGTTGGTTCTATTTAAGGGGCGCGACTACGCCTGCCTTCATCATTCGCTGGATTGTCTCACGCTGGTCAATCTTGGTGTCGAAGATAACGAAAGAGCTTTTGCGGCGGGTGACATAGAAATCAATGTTGACATCCTTGCCGGCTTTGTTCCGGAAATCGGAACACAAAATGAAGTGCTGGCCCATTTGCAGAATCATGGGGTGCGCCTGGACAGGATACAGGGTGACGACCGTATCTTTGTCGGTATCAAAGTATAAATACTGACCATCGACGAGCTGACGGCTGATGGATTTCTGCATTGCAGCCTGCAGTTGAATTTTGTCGACGTTGGACAGTTTTTGAGACGCCAGTGCAGGCGATGCGAACAGCAGTGAAGTGATGGCCAAGGCTGCGAGTGTTTGTTTCATTTCATGTCTCCAGAATACAATCACGTCCGCAATCGTGGGGTGAGGCGAACGTTGGGATGTATCTTAATTACCGCAAAGACGATAAAAATCTGCTGAGAATTACATTGAAATTTTAAGTAAATTGCATTTGTGCAGTTACGATTTGTCAACAATGACGAACCGGATTGCTAATGATGGACTGCAGTTGGACAATAGACAGCCTAATGTTGTCGTGCCATCTCTGGAAATCTTGCAATGGTCTTGATGCCCGGGATCTTGATGCCTAGCATCCCGGTATGTGCCTGATTGCAATCAGGCTACATGCCTTGTCTAAAGGACAGCCTCTGCCGGACGGGCCTCGCCTGATTTAAGCGAGTCGTCGTGGCGATAAAGAGTTGAGCAGTAAGGACAGACCATTTCGGTGTCGTTACCCATGTCAAGGTAGACATGTGGGTGATCGAAGGGTGGGCGGGCGCCGATGCATTCAAACTCCTTGGCACCGATCTCAATGATGGTCAGACCCATGTCGTTATGGAATTTCGGTGTTGCAGGTGCGGCCATCGGTGATCATCCTTGTTATGCGTAATTTCAACCTATCAGGGTTGTATGATTGCGCCGATAGCATATCTTGCGCCGGGCGGCAAAGACTAGGGCCTGTTGAGTATCAGGTTGTGGCGCTGGTTTGCTGGAATTGGTTCAGGTTTTAGGGCATGAGGAGGAAGGACATGCTGGCATATTCGATGACGATTGCCCTGAACGATGAGCCAATTCCGGCAAATCCCTCTCGTGACGTTGCCCATTTTGCCCGTGGACGTCACTTTGAGCGGCTTGAAGAGGGCAACCCTACTACGCCACTCAAAACTAGCCACAGACAAAATAGGCCACGCAAGCACCTCAACCTGATACGCAACAGGCCCTAGGTTATATGTCTACCAACAGAAAATTACGCCGCCAGCAAAAGAAACAAGCCCGCCCGGCATCACGGCCACAATCGGCTGTTTCCAAGTTTCCTGAGGTTGTCCGATCGCTGGATGTGATCCAGCAATTACGCGGCAACGGCCGGTTCGGCGAGGCAGCCGACCTGGCACAACAGTTGGTGGCCATAGAACCCAACAACCCTCATGTTCTCCTTGCATTGGCCGGATCTCTCCAGGATGGCCGGCGGTTCAATGAAGCCGTTGCCGCCTATCAACGATGCATCCAGGCGGCGCCCAAAGATGCTGCCGCGCCGGCGCAAATGGCCGTTTGCCTTATGGAACTGGGGGATCTGCCCGATGTCATCAAGAGCTGCCAGAATGCTCTTAGGCTGGCTCCGGACGCCATTGGCCTGCACCAGTTGGCAGGCAAAGCGTATGAACGCATGGCGCGATTTCGGGATGCAGCGGACCATTTTGAGGCCGTTGCGAGCAAGACCGGATATTATGCCGACTATGAGAAACTCGGCCACATCCGGTTTATGGCAAACGACATTAAGGGTGCTCGCGCTGCCTTTCTTGCGGCCATCAAGGCCGGCGCGCCACGCGCGACGATGATGGTCATGCTGGGCCGGTTGGAGACCAGCAGAGGCAATCTGGAAGACGGCTACAAACAACTGCAGGATGCCCTGGAGACCGATCCTCTGGAGGGCTATGCCCACCTCCAGTTGGCTGACGATTTCGGGGACAGGATCGATGTTGAGCGGCATATTGAATTGGCTGACAAAGCACTGAAGTCCGGTCAGCTGCCCGCCGATCAACACCGGGCATACATTCCGCTTCAGTTCGCGCTGGGCCACCTCCATGAGCGCCACAAGGATTACGATCAGGCATTCGTGTATTTCAAACAGGCCAATGATGCCATTATCGCGGATCAACCCGACGATCATCTGAATGTCGCCGCCCAGGCCCGAGATATCCGGCAGTCATTCACTGGAAACTACGTGGCGGAACAGTCGCGCGCTGGCGACTGCAGCGAGCAGCCGGTTTTTGTCTTCGGCCTGCCGCGGTCGGGCACGACGCTTGTTGAACAGATATTGTCCAGCCACTCCAAAGCCGCTGGCATGGGAGAGATGGAGGCGCTTAGCTGGATGGGACCCTATCTGAGAGAAGGTTGCCCAGATCGCGCCGCATTCGCTGCCAAAAGCTATTATCGACTAACCGTAAAGTACCACCAAGAATGGCTATTATTATCAAAGTTAGCATTAACTTTTGTTTAGGTAGCTTATATTTAGAAAAGAACATGTATAGTAAAAAGTAACCTGAGCCTGCAATACTCCCTAAAAAGGCCCCTCGACTATTGATCAAAACAAGGCCGTTTAAAATAAAAGCAGCGAGTAAGCCAATGAAGAATTTATATCTCCATTGTAAATGCCAACCAAAGTAAATTAACAGAGGAACTGTTGGAGCTATTGCTGCAGCCATTGTATTCGCATCAGGTGAATCAATCATACCAATGCCTTCAACCCTTCCAAATTCATCTCTGCCTACATTCATAGCCTCTATGCCAATATAGCTAGCGCCAATTAAATAACATATTAAAGCAGTGTGAAGTTTTTTATCCGAATCGAGAATGCGATAGGCTACAAACATAGTAAAAAACATTTTTGCCAAATCAATGAAAAATTTATCATGTATAAATTCATTTACTGCATATAAAGTAACAAAACAATAGGATAAAAAGAGAGCCATAAACCATTTTGCTTCGGGCATTTCTCTAAGGGTATTCCGGTAGTGTTGTTTTCTATAAAAAAAGAAGGATAAAGTCATGAATAATACAATAATGAATGAATAGCCAATTTTTGGAATATCATGAGACCACCAGCGATGTAGTGGATTTAAAAAATATGTTAATTCGTAAATATAAAATCCATAAATTGGACCAACGAACAATATCGTATAGATACTATATAAAAATACGGCTATAAAAATAAATGCGATTTTTGATATAATCATATGATTCTCTTGGTAATTCTGATTGATTTAACATGGATTTAATTTTTTAATTAATTTTGGGGATTTGTAATTGGTTTTTATAATCTAGCTTTCTTGATTTGTACTCTATTTTGAAATAAAAATTGTAAAAACGTAACTAATTTTATTTCGAATGAATATTAGTTGTTTAAATGGCAAAATAAAAATACATACGGCATATGAAAATACTCCTACAATTATTGACGAAACTAATAATAGCCATTGCTGACTGAATTGTATGTGAATCTGCACAAAGTATATTGATAAATACATAATTGTCGAGCCTAGACATGCTGGCGCTAAGTAAAGTGCCAACATTTTCCAAGTAAATACAGAATAACTTTTTAATAGTAAATAAGAGCAAATAAAAATTAAAATATTGAACACTAAAATAACTGAAGCGGCATATTCAATACCGTAAGGAATAGCTTGGTATAGGCCGATAATTAATAAAATAGATAAAGCTGCGCGTATTAACGTTTGTGGTTTTACCTTACCTACTGCAGAGTTCATTGATGCAATAGGGTTCGTTAAAGAAACAAATAAATAAGATATTGATAGAATTTCTAAACTAGAAACCATAGGTAACCATTTTTCTCCGAGTAATACCCAAGTAAAGCTTTGTGCTACTGAAGCTAAGCCAATAAACAGCGGTATCATTATGCATCCATTGATAAATACTATCTTTGAAAAGTAACTTTCTAATTCTTCTGAGGCATTTTGCAGACGAGAAAATGAAGAAAAAGAAACAATTGATAACCTGTTCGATAATTGTTCATTGGGCATTAATGCGAGTCCTGATGCTTTATCATAAAACCCAAGTGTGTTAGTGCCTAGTATCTTACCAATCATTAAACGATCGATGCTATCACCTATCATTTTTACTTGGCCACCAATAAAGCTCCATAAGCTAAAGCTAAGAAGTTCTCGCAGATATTTCATTTGAAATGACAATTTTAACTTTAATTGACTAGCAAAAAGGGTAAGAATAAATGCTATTACTTGTGAAATTAACATAGCGTAAATAATGGCCCAAAAACCGTAATCTTTTAACGCCAGAGTTAACGATATACTCATAGAGACGATTACTTTTATGCTATCAATAATGGCTAATTGTTTAAACTTCAATTCGCGTTTTAGTTTTACCATTGGCCCTGCAGTACAAGCGGTTATAAGGAACATAAAAGCGAAAACTTTTAAGGCATCATTCAAAGCGGATTCTACAAAATAATGAGCAATCTCTGCTGAAAATAATTGAATAATGGCGAAAAAAATAAAAGAGATAGTTAAATTAAAACTAAAATAGCAGTAATAATGATTATTTTGGATTTTGGATTTTTGAATAATAGCTTGAGCAAAGCCGAAATTAGTAAAGGAATCACAATAAAATAAAATTATAGTGATAATACCTATAATACCAAAATCACTGGGCAATAATAAACGAGCTAAGATAATTGAATTGGCAAAGCGTATGAAGTGCATGGTGAATGGTACCGTTGTGTACCAGATCATGCTTTGTCTCGTTTTTTGAGCTAAGCTTTGATTTTCGGGTTTAGTCATCAGTTAATGATCGCCAAAAGCAGTCATTTTTTTATAATCAGGCTCTAATTGCTCACTGTAAAAATCTAACTTGAATATTGCAAGTACAGCTAAAATATTGCTTACTTGTTCGTTTGAAAGTGTCCTTTTCCAACCAGCCAATGGATCTTTTCCCGCAACAATTTGTGAATCATTTTCAACTGTATCACTCGGTATATTAAGACGATTAATCAATTGTTCATCTAAAGGCAATTTCCAGGCATCAAAGAGTTTTTTTAATTCTAGCTCGCCATTGCGTACAAGCCTCTCATAACAAACCAAAATAAATCGATATGGTTTTTCAGCAGAAAGTGGAGCATGGTAACGTATACACCAAGCTAATGCAGCAAGCTCTTCTGGCTTGCTCAGCTGACGACACTTCTCTCTAATTTCAGGGAAATTATCTAGATAAGAGTTCTCAATTAGTAGGTTTTTACCAGGGGGCCAGCCTTTGTTAATTTCTGATGCAACAATGGCACAGGGGTGCCTTATTACTAAAGCAGGTGGTAATATATCCAAATTTATTGTTAACCAATCTAACATTAAATTAGCTCTAACAACTTTGACTACTAATCGTTTAGTTTTGTAAATGTTTTTCAATGGCATTTGAGAGGCAGTCCAAAAATTTATTACTTTTCCTGACATTACCTTTCTGAAAAAATCAACACCTTCAGGCCAGCATGTATTTTGTGATACATACTTATTTCTTATTGTTATGACACTTTCTGTCTCAGGTACATATTCTGGATGCAGAGGTTCAAATATTTGTAAGTTGCCGTCTATGGCACTAATTAATTCTGCAAGCCAGGTTGACCCACTTCTCACCGACCCGCAGATCAGTAGAGAGTTTCTATAATCAAAACCTTTTTTATGATAAATTTTATACAAAAAACTGGCGATACAACCTTTTATGACTAACCTGATTTTTCTTACTAATTTTTTTATTTTTTTCATATAGTTTATTTTGTTTTTATCGAATGATTATTTTTGAAAAAAAGTACCAACTTTCATCGTTAAGGATAACACCTTTAGTCGCTTGTAACCGAGTTAAAAACAGATCTTACCTACAATCATTTCACTTATCAATGCGAGAATAAAATCCATTATTTACCAGTGATTGTTTTCATTAGTATTAGGGGTAAAGGAAGTACCTCTGCCTTCTTTTAGTTTAAAATGACAAATGAGTTTTAGTCATCTTTAGGTCTATCTTATCAGTGATGCCATCCAAATGCAGTCATCTAAAATAAATTCCTTATACTTCAACGTTTTGCTGTTATGGGTAATTTTTTAAGTTGAATAAATGAACTATTCATTTTGGCCCCCTTTCTGGCTATTTGGATTAAAATGGGGAGTTAAATAATTCTTTTTAGTCTAGGGTGATTTGAAGTACTTTGGTGAAAAATTATCAATTGACTTTCAATAATATTAAGCCCGTCCGTCCCTAGCAACAATCAAAAATTGAGCGTCAGGGGACAGTTCAGCCAAGATTCAATTACCTGAGGATTTTCATCGTAACGTATTTTCTTAAATCCCCATACTCTTGTTTTCCCGTATGCTCTGGATTAAATATATTCTCTACAAGTACTTAAAATTGTTTTTTAGATCCTCTAGGCCAAATCAGTTATTCCATGCCTGCCAACGCTTGGTTTTTTGTAATATTCAAAAAGGTTGTCACAATTTTCAGGGGCAAGTTGAGAATAAGAGTATTCATGCATTGGTGGACAGTTTTTAATGTGAAAATAAACAGAGACTAGCTCTTCTAAAAATATTAGTGCTCTCACCAGAGAATTAGATTATCGAAGGAGTTAAAAACTCTTGGAATTAAGGTTCCCCCGCTTCTACCGGAACCAAGTAAAAATAATTGATGATGTTTCATGCTTTTCTCTATTAATTTTCTAGGTAAGTATTGTCTTCAACGACTGCTGAGGCTTTATTTCTCTTTGTTATTTTTTTGTTTACTGTGTTATTTCGAATAATAATTCCGTGCGTTTTCTTGAATCGATATTCAATAGCATTTGGGTAATCATGAGATAATAGAATCACATTATTTTCAATTAGTATGTTTGAGCTATTCAGTATAGAAATTCCAACGTCAGCAAATTTATGGCTTGAATCATTATGAATAATTCTGTTGTCTATAATTTTACCACCAGAAGTTGGTTTTAACTTTTTCATACCAAAACCTATTCCTCTATCACTGTTGGTAATAGTGTTACCTTTAATAATATTGTTGGATGAGCCGTCCCAAAAATGAATAGCAAACTCAGAAATTCTGTCAGCAGGACTCGCAATGTTCATAAATTGATTATTTTCCACTAACCAATTGTTAGCATTATGGGCATCAATGCCACCAATGTAGTAATTTGGACCAACTCCCTTTGAATACTCAAATATACAATTTTCAATTAGACCAAAATCAGCAGTAGGGATGTTTTTGCCTTTTCCGGATGTAACTTTAAGTAATTGCTGGTATGAGTCACGCAAAATACTATTAGTTAGTTTAAAATGATCTGTATTCTTCTTTCCGTGTATTTGAATGATATGGTTACCCGCTTCGCTTAGTGTTAAACCACTAATTTCGATAAAGCTAGCTGATACATCAATTAAGTTTTTAACACTTTTTGATTTCATCATGCCTGAGCCTATCAGGACAACTTTTTTAGGATTAAAGCTCTCGGAAGTTAACGTTATATTATCGAATCTTAATCGTAATGACTTTTTAAGTTTATAAATTCCATTCGCAAGTATGATTTTTACAGAACCTTTGCGTTTATTGGTCACTTTTATTGCATTAAATAATGATTTTGAATCATTAACATGAATAATTATTTGTTCACCAATTTCTTTTGATTCGCCATAAACTGAATTGAAAATGAAAAAAAATATAATAGTAAATTTAATAATAAGTTTCATGCTGTGCTCTTTTCAACTTATAGTCTTGTATAGAGTTTATTATATTCTATTGTCATCGAGTTAACACTGAAATAACTATTAAAGCGATTTATAGCATTTTCTTGAAGGCTTTGTTTTTCAAGCGGAGGTAACTGAAAGCATTTATCAATACCTTGAAAAAAGTCGTTATGGCAACCGTTTTTAGTGACAAATCCTGTATTATTATGCTGTACTATTTCAGGGTTGCCACCGGCATTGGTCACGACACAGAGCTTAGAAAGTGACATAGCTTCTAATAATGTCATTGAAGTACCTTCACTTAGCGACGAAAGTAAGTATATATCCATAAGAGCTAAGTAATTTTGTGGCTTTGTTTTGTAGCCGGCTAAAATTACGTTGTTACGAAGATTTAGATTTACGATACAAGTTTCTATATTTGCACGCTCTGTTCCGTCACCAACAATAATTAATGTTGTGTTTGGTTGTTTGTCCACAACTAAAGAAAATGCCTTTAACATCATTATATGATTCTTTATTGGGTCAAAGCGAGCAATGGTGCCTAGAATTGTATGGTTAGCAGGTACCGCTAATTCGATTCGTAATTTTTCTGCCTCTACTTGAACGACATTTAAAGGAGATATTCCGTTGTAAATGACATCAATTGAATTTTCAGTGATGTTTTCAAATTCTATCAGTGCTTGCTTGGTCGCTTTTGATATAGCGGTAACTTGATCGGTAAATAAATTAAGTATCGGGTTGATTAGTTTTCGTTTCCATGTACTGGAATCTGGATAAAACCGACCATGTTCGGTGAAAACTACTTTAGTATTGGTGAAAGCTGCGGCAATAACACCATATACCCAAGGAGTATATTGGTGGCAATGGATTATATCTACTTTGTTTTTTTTGGTGATATGACGGATTTCTTTAATCAAATTCGTGTCAAAACCAGGTTGACGATTGAGTTCAAAAAATTTAATGTCATCATTTTGGAGATCTTCAGCAAAAGGCCCTAAAGGGGATTCAATACATAAAACAGACATATCAAATTTATTGGTATCACGGGCATCAATAATGTTTTTGATCACCATCTCTGTGCCTCCGATACGCATATCAAAGGTGACATGCATAATATGTTTTTTTTTCATTTTATTATGCCTTGTCCATGTACTTATCCCACCACATTTGGAACATTAACATGCTCCACAAAACAGTTGCGTTGTCCTTTTTCTGGTTTTTATGTTCTTGCCAAATCTTGGCAATTTGTTCTTTTTTGAAAAAACGACATAGGCCATCATTTCTGTTCAAAAGTCGCTCTTCGGTAATCACTTTTAATTCATCTCTTAACCATGAGGCTAAAGGTACAGAAAAGCCCATTTTTTTACGATATAAAATATCGTCAGGTAAATAGTCTTTAAATACTTCTTTTAATATATATTTTTTTTCAACTTTACCATCTCTAGTGTTGAACTTAAGATTTGAAGGAATGGTACAAGCAAACTCTATTAATTTATGATCTAAAATTGGTGCTCTAACTTCTAATGAATTGGCCATACTCATGCGATCTACTTTTACTAGAATATCACCAGGCAGGTAGGTTTTCATGTCAGTGTATAATATACGTGATAAATGATCATGCCCATCACATTGATTATAACGTTTTATGGTTTGCTCAGAAGGATGGTAATTAGCTAATTTAACTTTGGTTTCATCTGTTGCTAAAGCCTGCCAAGTTGCATCTTTGATAAATGAATTAGAAATATAAAAGCCCATCGCTGGCTCAACACTTAAGCTATTGAGTAATGAACTTGCACGCTGAAAAATATTAATATTTACTTGAGCTGATGCCTTTGACAAGCTAGGTAAAATAGTTGTTCTGATCCACTTCGGTATTTTAGCACGAAGCTTATTTTCGATATGATCAACGGCATATTTTTCATAACCGGCAAATACTTCATCACCACCATCACCTGCTATAGCCACAGTTACTTTTTCACGTGCTAATTGTGAAACGAAAAAGGTAGGTACTAAAGAAGGGTCGGCAAACGGTTCATCAAAAAATGACACTATATACTCTAAACTTTCTGCAACGTCTTGATGTACTGTTAGCTTATGATGATTGGTGCGGTATTGATCGGCAACCATTTGTGCGAATTCAGTTTCATCAAATTTTTCATCATCAAAACCAATAGAGCAAGTTGTTATTGATTTGTCATTATTTTGTTCAGCTATTTTTGCCATTAAGGCAACTACGCCACTAGAGTCGACACCTCCGCTTAAAAATGCACCGAGGGCTACATCAGAAATCATACGTTGTTTAGTACAGTTGCTGGCAAGCTGTTGTACTTTTGCTTTTATTGTTTGCTCTGTTTCGTTTGATGTGTTGGCAAAAGAAATATCCCAATATTGTTGTTTTTTTATACCATGCTTATCAATAAGCAGATAATGACCAGGCTCCAATTTAAATATGTCTTGGTAGATTGTTTTTGGATCAGGTATATACTGATAAGCAAAAAAATCATATACCGCATCTAATCTGACTTCAGTAGGAATTTCTTTAATGGTTAACAGCGCTTTAAGCTCTGAAGCAAAAATGACTTCATTATTGTAAGTGCTATAATAAAGTGGTTTCTTACCAATACGGTCACGAGCAATAAATAAGCTTTGTTTCTCTATATCCCATAGGGCGAAGGCGAACATACCATTTATTTTTGTAAGTAATTCAGCACCTTCAAAATGATATAGCGCAAGAATAACCTCAGTATCGGTATGAGTTTTAAAAGGATAATCTTTCGCAACTAGTTCGGCCTTTAATTCAAGAAAATTATAGATTTCACCATTGAATGCGATAATATACTTTTCATCATGCGAATGCATTGGTTGAATACCAGCATCGCTTAAGTCAATAATTGCTAAGCGGCGATGGCTAAGACCAATGTTATCATCAATATACTCAGAGCCAGCATCAGGCCCACGGTGGTATATAGCTTGTCCCATATCTTTCAAGGTTACTAAATCACCAATTGCACTATTAAATCGGCTAAATCCTGCTATACCACACATTAATTACATGCCTCAATTAAAGAGGTAAATGTTTCTACAGTATGTTTATCTATAATACTAATATCTTCCGAAGATAGAACATCTTTCCACTGCTCCTTATTGAACCCTGCTGGGCGGTAAACACTGAAAAAATCATTAGAGGCATCTTTTTGCAAGATATTTTGTTTGTTGTCTTTATTGCCACTTACGGCAATAAATTGTTCTACTGCGGGTACAAAATCCAAATTAATATTCTTAAATAGTTGCTTGGTTAGCTTTACTGGCGATTGAACAAATTGGTCGTAATGACAAAATATGGCATTATTGAAGGTATTTTTGTATTCGAGCAAATCATCATTATATACTCGCCATTTTATAGCTAAAATTTCCACATCACTGGCGGTATCAAAATCAAAACCGCCATCAAGCAGTGTTTTTATATAGTTATGTTGCGCGTGACCTTGAAGCCATGTTTCGTTGTTTTTTTTGCTCATACCACCCATGGTTTTT
>JAVJHY011510295.1:0-12553 GCA_035593235.1 Phascolosoma agassizii | reverse complement strand
CCGGAAGGCGGTCTGCACGTCGTGCCCGGGTCCAATCGGCCTGAGCCAGCGACTGGCACTTGGGACAGTGTCGGTTGCGGCAAGAGTGGTAGACGGCGCGTTGGTTCCCGCAGCGGTCACAGGCTTCGAGGTGCCCGCCGAGGACGGCCGTTCGGCATTCGCTCAGCGCACGGATCACCCTTTGCTGGACGCAACTCACCCTGTGGGTCGCTGCATAACGCTCCCCATGACGGCGTAAGAGATCGCCGAGTTCAGGCGATGACCGCGCTCCGTCCAGATGAGTCCCGATCGGAGTCGAAGACTCCGCGGGTGCACACACGACGGTTTACTTGGAAGCGTCTGTCGAGAAGTCGAGCAAGTCGGGGCAAGCCCGCGCAGCGTGATAGGCGGGTTCGACGAGATGAAGATAACGCGATGTCGAGCGGATCGAGTTGTGCCCGAGGAGTCGTTGCAGCGTATGGAGATCGACTCCGGCCTCGAGCAGGTGAGTGGCAAAACTGTGCCGCAGCATGTGGATCCCGCCGGGCTTGTCGATCTGGGCGCGACGCTTTGCCTTGGCGAAGGCCTCCTTGACGCCCGTGGCTCGAACGGGGCTTCGCCCGTCTCGGCCCGGGAAGAGGAACAACGGGCCGGGTCGTGTTCGTCTCCAGTAGTCGCGGAGTTCTTCAAGGAGCTGCGGTGAGAGAAGGGTCAGACGATCCTTCGCACCCTTGCCTTGTTCGACGCGGATCAGCATGCGGCTCGAGTCGATGTCCGCTGGTCTCAGCCTAACGACCTCGCTGACGCGGAGCCCGGCCGAGTAGGTCGTCAGGAAGAGTGCCCGATGCTTGAGAAACGAGGTGCTCGCAAGGAGTCGAGCGACCTCGTCTCGGCTGAGCACGTGCGGGAGCTTGCTCGGCTGACGGGCCATCGGCACATCGAAGTCGGTCTGGGTTAGTCCGAGCGTTCTGTGATAGAGGAAGCGCAAGGCCACAGAGGCAACGTTGCAGGTGCTGGTCGCGCGCTTCTCGCGAAGATGGAGATACAGAAGGTACGCCTTGAGTTCTTGGTTCGAGATCTGATCAGGCGACCGATTGTAGTGGCGCGCGAACTTCGTCACGGCCTGCAAATAGGCTCGCTGCGTGCTGGGAGCAAAGCCTCGAAGGACCATGTCCTGGATCATTTGTTCGCGGAGCTTCGTCGTCATGGGGGGACCTCCGGGATCGCGCAGAAGCGCGGCCGTTCGCGTGCGCGGGATCACGCACGTGGAGGTCATGGTGGGGAAGGAGGGAGATGATTCGGGCAGAGCGCCACCTATGGGCCCCAGGCGCAACGAGAAGGCGACAAGCGCCCCGACCAGCTCCCCTGCCGAGTCCGCGAGGCTTAGTTCAATGAAATGACTCCTCCCCCGGCAAAGCCGGGGGTTTCGGGAATGTGAGCCGCTCAAAGCGGCAATGACGGGCCCGCTTCGCGAACCCTTGAACCTCCTAAAGGAGGTCGGGTCTACAGCAGACCCAGTTGATCAATCCTTCGATCCTCTGATTCTTGATGCCGAATGTACTCGCGGATCTTCGATTCGTCTCGCCCCACTGTCGACACGAAGTAGCCTCGTGCCCAGAAATGCTGCCCCACGAAGTTCCGCTTTCGTTCAGCGTAAGTTCGCGCGATATGAATCGCGCTTTTCCCTTTCACGAAGCCGATCACCTTCGATACCGCGTACTTCGGCGGAATCTCGATCAACATGTGAACATGGTCGGGCATAACATGCCCTTCCTCGATTCGACTCTCCTTCTGCTCCGCCAATCGTCGGAACACATCGCCGAGCTCTGCTCGAATCTGTCCGAAAATCGCTTTCTTCCGGTACTTCGGGATGAAAACGACGTGATACTGACACTCCCAACGGCTATGCCGTAAACTCTTGACTTGACTCAAAGGGACTCCCTTTCGTGATGCTTTGCCGGCTCACGGAAGGGAGTTTTCCTCATCTGTTGGTGGAATTGTCAAACTTCGGCTGCCGCCCCGGCAGAGCCGGGGGGTCTCCCGTTTGGTCTAGTCGCTTCGCCAGTTAGGCTGCTCGCTACGCGATACGCGCCCCGAAGCGGATGAGGAATCCGACGGCGGCGAGCCACATGAGCGCGACTCCGAACCAGTGGTACCGCTCGCTCTTACTCCACGCGACCGTGAAGTAAAGCGCTGCAAGTCCCAGCCGCACGGTCGAAACTGCGGCGAGGTTCGGAGGGTTCGGGACCCCCTCTCGCATGCCCGACGTGAACGACATGAACGCGATCAGGATCGGAAAAGCCGCGAGTAGCGAAAAGAACGCTGGACTGGCTCGAAAGTACTGATCCCGTACAGCGGAGGCATCGCGCGATGTATCGACTCGGCATACGCGGGCGGCTAGAGCGAGAGCCAACGCGGGGCCCGCGACACCAAGGTACCGCGGAAACGTCCAATCGAAGTTGCGGAACATCCACAACAGCCAGAGGTACTGGAGGCTCAGGTACAGAACGAAGGCCGACGCAGCGACCTGAAGCGGGTAGATGCGCAGCCGATGTCGAAAGCGCACCTGGTCGCCCCAGCCAGAGACGACTTCGGAGATGCCGAGGCCGATCACGATCGCGAACGAAATAAGGACGAACTCGAATGCCGACATCTTCGCTCGTGCCACCTAACTAGTTCCTGTTGCAGTCGTTGTCTGTATTTTGAGAACAGACGAGAAACATATGATTGGAGGGCGAATTCGAAGGAAGATGCGCAGCGGTCCCCTTGTGTTCTGGTTCTTGTACGGCGACATTCGCCGGTGTAATGCAAGCACCCAAAGCAAAAGGAGAACCGCATGCGCGCGAAGATGATCGCTCAGAGCGAACTCGATTTCGAGCCACCGAGCCTCAAAATCACTCAGGAGTTTCACGCCAAGTACGATCGTATCTCTCGTCTACTCGATGAGAACCCCGCGATTCTGAATCGGGTACACGGCGACTTGGCGTCGCCGGCCGAGGTGATGGAGCATGAGGGTCGTTCCCGCTACGCCAGCGACACGGTCCTTCGACTCTGCTTGTGTCAGGTGGTTGAAGGTCTGTCTCTGCGGGAAACAATCGTGCGCGTGGACACGTGCGGAGCGCTTCGTCGGTTCGTTCGCGTCGACGGCGGATCGATGATGGACTACTCAACGTTTTGTCGACTTCGTAACGCCATTGCTCCCGAGACGTGGCGGAAGGTCAATCAGACGCTGGCCCAATATGCCGTGACTGCGGAAGCGATCAGCGCGGAGAGTTTGCGACTCGACACGACGGCCGTGGAAACGAATATCCACTGGCCCACGGACTCATCGCTCCTGGTCGATGTCTTTGAAGTCGTGAAGCGAGATCTAGACAAGGCGCGCGAACTTGGCTTGGAACTTCTTGAGGGCCGACGCTTTCACGTAGACCGAGTCCGCAAACTCGGCCTGCGCATCATCCGCAGAGGCGGGCGAAGAGGCGTGGCGGCCAAGGAGCTCAAACCCCTCTATAAGCGTCTCATTCGTCAAGTTGAAGAGATCCTTTCTGTCGCCGGATCTGTCGCCGCGTGTCTCGGCAGTCCGAACGTTTCCTCCGGGGTTCGTAGTGACGAACTCGCCACACGACTCGGTGAGTTCCAGGCATTAGGCGCGCAGGTCATCTCGCAAGCGCGTCGTCGAGTGATCCACGGAGAGTCCGTTCCGAATGACGAGAAGCTGTTCAGTGTGTTCGAACCTCACACGGAGCTGCTGAAGCGTGGCAAAGCGGGCAAGCCGATCGAGTTCGGCCACATGATCCAGATCCAGCAGGTGAAGGAGAAGTTCATCACGGACTACGGCGTCTATGAGAAGAAGCCTGTGGAGCCGGAGCTGCTCGCGACCGCGCTCGACTCGCACCGGTCTTTGTTCGGCGTGAACCCAAGGTGTCTGACTGCAGACAAGGGATACTTCGAGAAAACCACCGTCGACGCACTTGAGCAGACAATCGAAATGGTCTCGATCGGCAAGAAAGGGAAGCGGACTCGGGCGCAAACAGAACGGGAGCATGATCCCGTCTTCCGGCACGCCCAACGGTTCCGGGCCGGTGTTGAAGGGACGATTTCGTATCTCAAGCGTGTGTTAGGTCTGTCACGTTGTTTTGTGAAGGGATGGACGCACTACCAGGCGGCCGTCGGTGCAAGTATTTTCACGCATAACTTGCTGATCCTCGCGCGCCCCTAAAAACACGCCGGATGCGCAAGGTCGAGCCGAGCGTGGCACAGCCGCGGCGGGAGGTCTGTGCCCTGAGGTGGATCAATACTTGCCGAACTACGCAAAACCGCTCCAACAAGGCTACTCTAGGCACTTCTTGTAAACGGAAGCGGTCATCCAACCAAAAAACTTCCGTGGATCGGCCACAAGAATGACCCGTTGCAACAGGAACTAGCTAAAAATGGATGTCTCTGTCCTGGATCTTTCGATCGAGATCGAAATCCAGATCCTTGATCGTGTGTGCCCACTCAATCGTCGCACCGATTGACTCGTGCAATCGGAAATGAGCGCCGACGCCGATTAAGAGCGGAGCGTTGGATCCGATATCTCGTTGCTTCGTATCCCAAGCGTGCGAGCCATCGAAGAAAGCTGCTAGTTCCACGGCATATCGGTTCACCGACTCGAAAACGGGAATCCTGAGCTGCGCATCCACTCGCGACTCGAGATTGAAGTCGCCGAGCGGGAGATCTAAGCGAACTCGTGCGGAGCCAAACCAGAAGAAAAGACGGTCATCTGCTGCGTCAGCCCGGTTCCGCGTGTAGTTGAGGACTGGAAGTCCGGCATTGAAGGCGGAACGGAGCGAGATCCCGTACTCACTCCCTCTAAACTCTAGGTCCTGCCCAAGCCGAACCACCGTTAGGCGCGACTCGCCCAGCTCTGCCGCCGGTTCCAGCGAAAAAGGAATCCCTCAAAGGTAAGTCTGGCCAACGACCGTCTCTGCAACCAGCCATAGGGACAGACTGGAACTCTCCGTGTTAATGACGGGCCGAAGGATTCGCAGCCCATAAGACTCAAGACCGCTCTCCAGATCAAGTATTTCGAACGCCTCTTCAACGATCTCTGGATGCGCCGGGCGAGTAACAAGAGAGCGTCGGGTTCCGGTCGGCGCGACGTAGGCCCCGGCCTCGACGGCAAAGTCAAGAAGGACCGGTCGCGCCCTGGAACGAAACGCCAAGGAAGTCACCGTAGCCTGTCACGTTATGCGTCGTCAGGTTCACGGCCCCGCCCAGTTCGCCGATCAGGGGGTTCGATAGTTATCGAAGGAGGCGGGGCAGTGACCAGCGCTCCCGGCTCGACGTGGACGCTCAGAAAAAGCGCACCGGGACGATCGCCTCGCTCCCATCGCGCTTCGATGCGAGCAACATCATGCCTTGCTCCCGCCGCATGCAACGAATCGCGAAGCTTCGAGATCCGAACTGCGCGGGCGAGAAATCGACCGAAACTTGTCTCGATTTCACTTGCGATACGCGCCCGCACACCGGTGACGCGGACGCGATCAAGAGGTGATTCGGAGATGCGAACTTCTGCGAGCCATGTGGTTCCAGAGACATAACATTCGGCGAATCCCTCCGATTCGTGTTTCTCGGTCACGAGCTGACGAATCGCTGCGACGAGTGCGCGATCCGCGAGCCCCCTCGAAAGTCCGCCGTCGCTCCGATCAGCATCTCCGATCGACGCGATCGTTTCCGACGGATGCGATTCGCGCATCAGGGACTCGAGACTGGAGCGCTGTCGTGTCGAGAAGAAACGAACGACTCGCAGGAATCCCAGAGGACTGCAGCATACTCTCGAATCTCTTGGCACCCGGTCGCCGGTCGCGGCAGTCTCTAGCCTTTGAGCGAAACGCTGTCCGTCAGGCGCCGTTTCCGTGCACTAAGTCCCAGCATTCCGAGCACCCCCACGCTCAACGTTCCCGCAAACCGCGGTTCAGGTACGTAAACTGAATCGTCGTCGAGGCTGTAGACACTAATTCCAGGTGGGAGAGCGCTGCCGTCGCTCAAGACGGGCACCAGGACTTCGAAGCTTCCGGGAAGGGATAGACCTGCTGTGGAAGAGCCCGTGATCGAGCCGAATAGCCCGCCTCCCGCGGCATCAGCCGTCACCATGAAGTCCCCCTGGACCGAAAACGGAATCACGTTAATGCCGGGCAGAACATCGACGAACACATTCTCTGTAAGATCGATCGATCCGTTTTCTGGAATCACAGTGACCGACTCGATCGCGTAGCCGCCACCGCTCAGGGGCACGCCTCCGGCAGTTCCTGAGAACGATGCGGAGACGGAGCCGCGTGTAATTCCGCTGTTTCCGAAAGACTCGGCCGCAAAGCCGCTTGATGTCAGCCGCACGGGGAAGGCAATCGTCGTCGCGATGTCGGACTCAACGGCGATCGTATCCGTGAAGGAGACGGTCGCCGATCCCTGCCGGAAAACCTGAAGACTGCCCGCGGCAACCGAATACAAGCTGAATCCCCCTTCGACGTGAACGATCCTCTCGGGATGAACCGTGTCGTCACAGATCGCAACGGTCGCCCCAGGTGGAGTGAGCGTGATCAGGTCATTCACGATTTCCGGCGCACTACTGATGATTCCCGAGATATCGAGACTCATTTCGGGCGGCTGGCCCGGAGGCCCACCCTCGACGGTCACTCCGTGCACGGAGACACCAGGGCAGTCGGATAAGAACGCAGCAATGGGCACGAAGACCCAAGGCACGGGCACATTCATGTTGATCCGATCAGTGCCGGTGACGACGACCTGAACGCTCGCGGCATTCGCGGGGGCTGCGATCACCGCGGCCAGAAGACACACCGACATCGCCAGCGCCAGAACGATTGCAAATCCGATCTCTCGGTTCATCGTGATTCTCTCGATCATGGACTCTCTCCCGAGCTGCGGGTGATTAATGGGTCCATCTCGGTGAGGACCTGTCGGCAGCTCTAAAAACCATGTCGCGCGCCTGCACTGATTCGGATCATCTCCGTCTAAAAAAATCGTGCCTCGGAAATTTACTCGCTCTAAAGGGTCGGAATGTTCGACGCGAGCAAGGAGACGCAGGTCACCGAGTAAGACACGCTTCCGACAGGAGGCGAATGCCCTCGCCGTCGAAAAGGCCGATCAATCCAATATTCGCTGATCCTATTCGCTTTGCTCTTCCGACTTCACAAGCGCTTTCGGGTCCTTCGACACAGTCGTGTGAGGGTAATTCCGAGAAACCAAGGAGGAAGTACATGTTGAATCGAATCTGGAAAAGAACAGTCTGGCTTACTGCGATCGCTGCGCTCAACTTGACAGTCGTCATGGGCGCGGCAGCTGAGGTTGCCATCTCGGGTGGTGTGCTCGCCGACAACAAAACTGCCCCATACCGCGATATCACCGGCCAGGTCCAGGGCATCGCCAGCAGCGGCTTCGTTGAATTCAGCGCGCCAGAATGCCCGATTGAGAGCCAAGAGATCCTCGTGTTCGTGTTCGGTCAGGGCGATATCCGTCTTGAATGGAAGGAGGGGCACCAACGTGTCGGTGTCACCGTGCCGCTTGCCGAAGTACAGAATCCCACTCGGATCCAATTGAATGAAGACGTCAATCAGTTCTTCGTCAAACTGGTGAGTCCGAATCTTTTCATCGACGAGGTCGGAAGCTCTCAAGGTAGCTCGAACACTGCGCCAAGATACGCCGTAGACGGAGTGCCGAATCGCATCTATTATACGGAAGTTCAGCGAGAGGAAGTGGCGACACAGTGTCTGCCGCTCCCTTCCGATCCGGATCCCGATCCCAACCCACGAGTCACGGGTGGCGGCCTAGATATCACCGTTACGCCACCGTACGACAGCTACTTGATGCGACGCGATGGCCAAGACTTCGTGATGGTGACGGAGGGAGACTGCGCAGATCAGTTCCCGGTCGACAATGTCACTTCACAGCGTGAATGCCGACTTCGCTACGGACGGACCTATGACATTCCTTTTCATGCGAATGTCGACCATGATGAACGCCTGGACCTAACGGTTTTTCGTCCGCCGACGCGAGAGTGGCATTCCTACCCGACGGGCGGCGTTTGTCCGCAGGGCCTCGCCCCGCTGGTCCACTACAACGGCCGTATTTCTTGTCGCGGTTTCGTTGGAAACGGAAATGACCACGTTGTGATGGCGGACTTCGACGGCGACGGTCTCGACGATCCGACGAACGTCGATCCGAATACTTTCGTGTGGACGATGCTTCCTTCTGCGGGGCTGTGTCCGCAATCGTGGACGACGCATAGCCGCTCACCGGGCATCGAATGCCGGATTCAACTCGGACTGCCCGGCGACCAAGTCGCTCCCGCAGACTTCGACGGGGATCACTACGCCGACGTCGCCGTCTGGCGCGCCGACGGCGGCAATTGGTTCACGAAGCCGTCATCGGGTCGATGTCTCCAGCCCTTCGAAAATTCAGTCATCCTCGACGGTGCTCAATCGTGTATTCGCCAGTGGGGTTTGTCCAATCAAAATGACCTCGCCAAGCCCGGCGACTACGATGGCGACGGGCGAGACGACCTCATGATCGTTCGTCAAGCGGATTGGAATTGGCATCTCGTTCCAAGCACGGGTATATGCCCACGATCTTTCCAGTACGTCGGACGTTATTTGGGCGACACGTGGTGCGTTCAGAAGTGGGGTCGGGCCGGTGACCAGCCTCTCCCTGGAGACTTCAACAACGACGGTGCCACTGACCTTGGCCTCTGGAGGCCGGGTGCCGGAACGTGGCATGTTTTGTCGACCTCTCCGTGTCCCGGAATCTTCAGAAGTCTTGGATCATACGGAGGTGGCAACAACTGTTATGTGCGATGGGGGGAATCCAGCGATACGCCCCTTCGGTAGCTGTTCACGCCGCGTACGCGATCTTGAAAAGGTTCGCCTACACGGCGGGCATCGCTTCACGAAGATCGGAAACTGCAAAGGAATCCACGCACAGGCCGCTTCCCTCACGAAGTCAGTAGCGACATCTCGTCGCCGCGACTTCACCACCGCACTCGGGCCAACGAGCCCGGGTGCGGCTGGGGTTTCGGCTCGGTTGGGCACGCGAAGTGAAAGGCCCCACAGGCGAACAGCATCCGCCTCCCCCAACGATTTTGCAGAGTAATGATCCGATCCTTAGATCGACGCCGACATAAAGAGAAAGACGCGGTGACGGCCGGAGGCAGAACTGCTCCGAAACCGCTAGAACAACTTCAAGTCGTCGTGGCAGCCGAACGACGCAACAGAAAGGATCCCTTTCCATGAGGCTCCAAAGTCGAACGCTGGCCGTGGCTCTCCTGACCCTCGGGTTGCTTGCACGGCCCGCCTTGTCATCCACGGAGACCCAAGGACTTCCCGAAGCGCCATCACCGCTCAGCATCCAAGACTGCGGGATTGCTCATCCGACCGCCGGCTTGGGTGTGACAGTGGCCCTCTCGCAAGCCTTAGCGCCAACCCAAGGCACGGCCTCGGCGCCCTGCCTCGACTGCGGTGAAGTCGTTGCGTACACCGCATTCGATGGAACGCCTTACACACTCACTCGGTACAAGGGCGCCTTTGTTGACCTTCTCATTCCGGATAGTTGGATCCAAGCCAACGTGCTCTCCGATGCGGACCGACACCTCTTCTTAGAGCGGGCAGACTTTTTCTACGCCCATTCCATGGAGCTCCTCGGAAGGGAGCCAACGGGGTTGAGAACCTTACGATCGCCCTCGTCGATTCAACCTGCGGACTCGGTTGCGGCTACATCGGAACGAAGGGCGTCGAAATACTGAGCACGCAAGCCGGAATCGACCATGTCTTGCCCGCGCTTGCCGCGGGAGTCCTGCCGGGTGCGGTCGAACACGAAATGACGCATAACTTCGATGTCTTCAACGCCTATCTGTTCTCGGGTGCACCCGGGCCAGGCGCGCATGCGTGGACCGCTTTCGTTCAGCTCTATATGAACTTGTACGCGAGAACCGGGTCGGTCACCGAATCACCCGAAGCCACAATGGAAAGCTGGCTCGAACAGACACTCGCTCCCTATCTCTCCGACCCCACCGCCACTTGGGCCAACTGTGTCTCGACCGGAAATTGCCCGGCAGGCGTCGTCCCGGATCTCGCTTGGGCCGGGATTTCCAACCACTTCGCGGTGCTTCATGGCCCCTCCGTTATGCAGAGCTTCTTCTCCTCGCTTCGAAACTATACGGACGTGAATCCGCCACCTTCCGATCTTCAAGGAAAGGCAGATCTTCACATCGCATCGATGGCGGCGGCAGTGAACGAAGACTTGCGTTGCTACGTGAGCCACTGGCGTTGGTCAATCAGCTCACAGCTTGACGCGCAGCTGGCACTCAACCCGGCAGCACCGTTCTGCGCCGACACCGATCTGGACTCATGGAGCACACTCGAAGGAGCCTGTGACGACGGTGTCCCGCTTGCGCACCCCGGCGCCAGCGAGACTCTCAACGGACTCGACGACGACTGCAGCGGCGTGGTCGATGACCTTGCTTATCTCGAACCGATCGGGGGAGACTTCGCGTCCAACCTGTTGCTGAATTTTCCAAATACGATCACGGGCGAAATCACGACAAGCGACAATGATGATTTTACGTTCGACCTGCTGGCGCCCATGAACGTCGAGATCGAAATGTGTTCCGACGGGTTTCAAGGCTGGCTGTTCGTCCTGAATCAGGACAATAGTTGGTTCGACTACCAGTACGTTTTTGACGGCCAATGCCACAGCAAGGTCTACGCGCTGGACGAAGTTCGCATTTGGCGCTTTGACGTCGCGTTAAATGCGGCTTCTCACCCAGGCGCTTACCGGGTTTCCGTGCGTCCGGCGGAAGACTGGCCGCTCGCATCATCCTGGGGAGTCCCGAACGCAGTCGTCGAGCCCGAGTTTCCTGTCACGCTGGGGACGAACTCCGTTGCAGTTGCCCCCGCTTTCCCACCCACGGATGTTCGCTTCTGGGTTGCCGGATTGGGATTCGTGTCGACGGTGCCTTGTTCAAGCGGCGGAACGACTCCATTCGATCCCGGTCCCGACGGGGCGGGGATTTACTCGTACCGCGTTCAGCTCCTGTCCTCTGGTGTTCCGGCGACCGATTGGTCTTCTACCGAGACCTTTGTTCCAGAGCCTGGATTTGGTTCGATCCTCATCGCGGGAATGGGAGCCTTGGCTGGGTTGGCTTCGCGTCGGTCGCGTAGCCGGGGCGGCTCCAAGCTCGAGCGCCAGCGGCGGGGCCGCCCGCGGTACCCGGCCTCGGCTTGTTAGGCGCAGTCGCGGCTGCGCTAGCGATGGCGGGCCTAGGTCTCCGCCGATTCCAGCAATAGAAGGCAACCTCCTCGGCGTAGAGCTGCTCTTGATCCTCCTACATGTGAGAGCGATCACCAAAACTTCCGTGAGCAGCCACGAAGAACCTGTCCATGGTATCTCTGAACGCTCTCCGCGCCCTCTCACGACGTGCTTGGACTCACCCGCTCAGCCTGATCTCCTTTTCCTGTGCGCTCGTTTTTCTTGGCGCGAGCGCGACGCAGGCCGAGGTCCGCGAGTACCGCTTGCTATTCAGGCCCAGTCTCTCCGCGCACGCGGCCGGCTACCTTCTCCATATAGGGACTCGGCATGGCGTGTACGAAACGACCTTCGATCTTGGGAAACCGACCGCATCACGCGGAATCGTGAACTACACGGTCGACCTCGACAACTCGGCCAGCCTATTCGTCGCGATGCGCACGTACGACTCTCAGGGTGTCCTGTCGGGCTATTCGAACGAGATTCTCGTGGCTGGCACACCTCCGCTCGTGCCCACACCCCCGCCGACCTCCCCGCCGACCGATATGGGTGGAGGATCGGCTCCGCCGAGTGACTCGGGCAGCGGTGGGGGCGGATCGGCGGGATTGGATCCGCGCGACGTCGTATTGGGACTCACCACAACGATGCAGGGATGGATCGGCCAACTGGACGCAGCCGGGGGGCACCCGAATTTGACCTTCGACTCGCTCGCGCACACGGGGGCTCTTCGACCGGCCCGGTGCGATCTCGATGGCGACGGCGATCAGGACCCCGTCCTGGGTTACGACGATCGGGGCGCGGGCATGATCGCGGTGCTGTTCATGGAGAATGGCCGCATCTTTCTGACGAAGTCGATCGTTTCCGGGACAGCCTCGTATCGCAATGTCGCGGGCATGACCTATCCGGTGTGCGGTGACCTCGACGGGGACGGTCTCGCCGAAATCGCAATCGGATTTGGTCCCGAGATGAACGGTTTCGTCCAGGTCCTCGACGACATGTGGACGAACTTCGCACCGATTCAATCTTCACGCTCGAACTCGGAAGGCATGATCGACGTCGCGACCCGCGGCTTTCGTGCGGTCCCGCTTTTCCCGGCGATTGGAGACATCGACGGGGACGGGATCGGCGAACTCGTCATCGGTTCCAGGGGCAGCAACGTGGGCATCGTACTCCTCGACGACCGCACAACCGATTTCCAGCCGCATCCCGCGGCAGAGTCGAGCAGCGGGCAGATCGAGCCGATGCCGAGTCATTGGTTTTCGAGCACACGCGACGTCGCGCG
>JAVJHY011510187.1:0-12557 GCA_035593235.1 Phascolosoma agassizii | reverse complement strand
CATTCACCGTTATCAGACTACGTTTAACCCGGACCGCCTCATACGAGGCTTGACATAAACCATAGAATCTCAAACAAAGCCCCCCAGAAGATAAGAGCGTCCGAGCAAGAGGCCAGCCAACAGGCGTCGGAAATATCGGACAGGGAAAGAAATTGGGATATTCCACGATCCATGGAAGGAAGGCAGCGTAACTCGCTTCGCTACGACAAAGGCTGCCAGAAACCCAAAAGGCTGCGCGTCATAATTGCACCGAAGGCGTCGAATAAATGAAAAGTTCCGTTTTTTTGCTTAAGAATGGGAAGAAAGGTTTCCAACGGCCAATCCATGTAACACTCTGCCGTAGTCAGTTACATTTTTGGCCTTATTCTTGTTGCCCGGATTTGATATTCGCGTAGGACCGCTCCCGACCCAAAGCGGACGATTTTCTTATTGGTGGCACGATGATAATGGGTTGTCTGGCCACCAAAACTGAGAAGCCCAAGGTCAAGCTAGGAGGACCTAAAACCGAGGATTCAGATGCCGAAGGAAATTGTTTGAGAATTAAGGATTCGTTAAGGCAATGAGCCCTTGGGAAATGCCCAAGAAGGCGGAAGCTCTTGCCGAGGACTGTAGTTGGTGATTAGCCCAAATTAACGCGGCTTGATACTCACCATGTTGGGCTTGAGCCTTGGCAATTCTCTGAAGGGTAAATCCCCTCCATATATAGTCATACCCTTTACTCAACTGAGCGGTTCGGAGTGCCCCTTCAATATCCCATTTTTGGGCTTGAATCGTTGCAAACCAACAGGCTGTGCGCTGCATATCCCATTCGCTGGTCATGGTGTTGAGCAAAGCCAAACCTCCTTGGAAATCCTCAAGTTCCCCATAAGCGAGGACGATGTTTTCCAAATACGGGGCTTTTTTCTTTTCCTGGCGAATGGTCTTGTAGGCTTTTAAGGCTGTTGTTAGCGTCCGTCTACTCCCCTGTGAGTCCCCTATTTTTGCTTGGATTTGCGCAATGTGTCCAAACAAATCCGCCCGTGTTGTCGACTGTTTGATTGACGCGACGAGATGACTGACGTGTCCCAGCATCATAGAGGCCGTTTGGATCTCTCCTATTTCTTGTTGACGCTGGGCAATGTGGATGAGGGCCTCGGCCTTCCTTCTCTGGCTATACGTCATCTGCTTGGTGACGGCCCAGGCCTGTTGGAATTCTTCTTGGTCAGCATAAAATCTTGCAATCGCCCTTCGAATCCCATCGCGATCATATGGATCGTCCAATTTTTCTAATAGATTCTGTGCCTGGGAGATACGCCCTTTCCATACCTGATTAATAGCTAGCCTTCCCAAAGCGGTCTGTTGATCCTCGACGTTTTTAACGAATTGGAGGGTGTCCAAGGCCTGAGGCATGGCACCACTATTTCCTTGGATCAAGGCCAATTGCTGGAAATATTCATCTTTTGCTTCAGGAAATTTCGGTGAGCCTTTCGCATAGGTCCAAATTTTTTCCACGGTTCGACGTGACGCCTTGTCAGCTCCCAACAGATACTGCGCCTCCGCAACTTTTCCCACCATCGAAATTCCAAACGGTGATTGGAAAAATCCTTTTTGTTGCAGGAGATCATGCAGAGCATTCTCAAGTAGCGTTAAGGCTTGACGCTTTTGGTCCTCATCCGTCAATTGTGGGGCTATTTCTTGAAACACCCAAGCTAACCGATCAGGTTTCTCAACTTTCTTGGCAGTGTGAAAAGCCTCGTGTATTCGTCCATTCTCCAAAAGGAACTGGCAGATTTTTTTCAGCGTCGCGTCTCTATTTACATTATCTGTCCTGTCCGCTATCCCAATAGCCTTCTTTAAATAGCCCAACTCGACAAGAGCCGTGGCAATTTGATCATAAAACTCCGCCCGATAGAGCCCATTGGGAATTTCGGCAGCACTCGTTGTGGTGTCTTGGAGGATGACGAGTATTTCCTCGGGCTCAATGAAAGGCAACCCTTTGGAACATACGTGAGCTGGGCAAAGCACGAGAGAAAGCGTGATGACGGCAAGCATCAAGTTGGAAGTATTGGGGATTCTGGCCATTACATAGCACTCCTCGGCAATAACGGCGGATTCCTGGATGCATTCAATTACCAGATGCACTGAAGGTCTGCGAATTGAATGAGAAATGCATTAAAACCAGGGGAGGTAGAGTGCCGTAGGGCCTGAATCAAAGGGATAGCCCAATTTGAACATCCCTCAAAGCGAAAACAAAATGGTGCAACCGAGCATCTTCAAAACACCAGAAAATCTTGAATGGTTGTTGCCTCTTTCCTATCTAAAATTATTGATTAGGTATGTATTTTGGGAAAAACCATACCGCCTCGAAGATGAGAGTTAAGCCTCAGAACTACAATAATCTTTCGACCATAGAGTTACTAGAATTTTGGAAGAAAACGAATTTCAAAAATGACCGCTATTGGCCCAGGCTGTGTGAAAACTCGGAATTTTCTGTATTCAGGGGGTGTCTGGCCCCTTCCTTATACAGAGATCGTGGTCTGTAGGCGATCCTCGAATGATAAATTTTTAGATCAAAATTTTATACGGAGTTTTTACACAGCCTCGGCCGACAGCGGAAGTCCAGTAAACATAAAAGGACACCTTATCTCTCTTTCAGATTTAATTCACGCTTTCCAGAAAAGCGACAATTAAAAGGCTCACATAATCAATCAGTTGCATTCTTCAAAGGCCAGCAATTTTGGCTTTTCCTTCGATAGGCGAAAAATGCTCGGCGGCTCTGGAGTAGGCGGAAAACCATCAGGCCATTCACTCAGAAACCTTCACCCATGTAACACTATGGGCCATTCAATTACATGTTCCGCATTTTTTGTCATCTCATTTGTTCATCCGCTTGCTTCACTCCTGGGTTCCTTTGTTTGATCTTTGACCACTTCAATTCTACCCTATTTTCGACGCTTGCTGGCCGGCATCTTGGGATGAACGCTCCTATTATTCCGCGGACCTTGCCTGAGCACAGCGAATTGGGCCGCCCTCCTACTTGCGTTCATCCCTTTTAATCTGGCCGGACTGGGCGTCAATGGTTTTGGCTACTTTTGCCGAAACAAAAGTGGCTCGTCCGCCGGGGCGAAACCCGGCAACACAACATAACCCTTGAACACCCTCGAAAAAACTGATGACTCTATGTGTCTTTTTCCTCACCCCTGCGTTCGTTCCTCCTCGGAACAAATCTCTTAAATAGCCAGGCAGTTTAGAAATATTTTGATTGACAATTAATAGACGAGTTCCCAGAAGCCGCGACTCATGGCTAAAGGTTTCCCTCTGATCACCCGCCCTTACTCTGCACCGTCGGCACCCTCAGCTTTGCGCAAGAATTCACCGACACAAAATTCCGTTTGTTTTTAATCTGGAATATGAGAGCGTAGAACTACTTGGAGAGTAAACTTCCGACATTTCCCACCGGAATCCGACGATCAAGCACCGTGGACTGAACATCTTTGACGGACAATGGGGCTAACACACGTTGGAGAACGTCCTCTAAATTGATTTCTGCATTACAGACAAACAAATCTAGTGAAAGATAGTCGTACTCGGGGTAGGTGTGAATCACACAATGGGATTCGGAAAGGACCAGGACTTTTGTGATGCCATGCGGGGTATATTCGTATTCACAATCTTTCACAACCGTAAATTCACGTCGGATGACATCCTCAATACTGGCGACCACTTGGCTGGTTGGCTTTTCATATAAGGAAATATCAGCAATTAATAAACGTGATTGCGGCATCATCATTTCGTTCTTAGGCCTTGAGTGAAAATAACTTGGCCATTTCGTAGCCAATCTTCAGGCCATCTTTGCACGCGCCTCAATCGAATAAACCTCCCCATAGCTCTACTATGCCTCGGTTTCTCCTCAATCGTTCCGTCCAAATCTGCCCCAAATCTTGATGCGAAAGTGCTCAATTTCTTTTGACTCAAGCCCTTAATTCCAATACTTCCAACCATCTAAGTAATACTGAAGAATCGTTGGGTCATCTAATGAACTTGGTTGAATATCGGCAACCATGAGGTCCTTAGAAAATCCAAAGAGTCCCTGTACATTGTCAGAAGCGACAAACTTCGTGGGGACTGTAATCGTGAGTGCATCCATTGAAAGAGGCACTTGCGAAGCGAGGATAAAACCCCAGTCTCCGAATGAAGGAACATAAGCATGATAGGGTGTCACAAATGAGAAGCCACCTTCTTCCAACGTCTTATGAATACACCAAAATGCCTGTTTAGCAAAAAACGGACTGGTCGATTGCGTCACAAATATTCCCTGTTTGGCCAAACGCCGTTTGGCCAATTTGTAAAATTCTCGACTATACAGTCGCGATAACCCTGAATTTTTGGGATCGGGCAAATCGGCAATGATGACATCAAAGTAGTCCGTCCCTTCCAACAGATATTGGTAGGCATCATGGTTGACCACCTTGACGCGTTCATCACCAAAACTTTCATGATTAATGTGCCGAATCATCTCATTTGTTGAAGCCAATTCCGTCACAAGCGGGTCTAAGTCGACAAGCGTAATGGCTTTCACATCGGCATACTTCAACACTTCACGTGCAGCCAGTCCGTCTCCCCCGCCAAGAATCAAAATGTTCTCTCGATGCGAGGTCAGCCCCATGGGCACATGCACAAGGGCTTCATGGTAGCGATATTCATCAATGGATGAAAATTGAAGATTTCCATCTAAATAGAGGCGAACGTCATCTCTATGTTTTGTCAGAACAACCTTTTGATAGGTGGATTGTTGAGAATAAATGACGCGATCCTCATAAATCGTGGTTTCCCAAGCATGGATGAGACTTTGTGATCCCCAGAACATCCCCACCAGAATGATTGCGGCGACTGAGGCCGCTATGGGAAGTATTCTCAAATTCCGAAGGTCAAGAATTGATCGAAAACACCAGAGGGTGAACATGCCGACCGCCACATTGAGTCCGCCAGCAATCAATGAACTTTTAAAGATCCCGAAAAACGGGAGAAGAATGAACGGAAAAAGCAAGGTCGCTGCAAATGCCCCAAAATAATCAAGGGATAAGACATTAGAAATATTCGCGCGGAGGGCATAATGTTTTTCCATGATACGGGTCAGGAGAGGAATTTCTAACCCAATAAAGATACCAATCACCAGAATCAGCGACACCATGATGGGGTAATACATCGACGTATAGGAATAGGCCCCAAACAACAAGGGCACACTAAATCCCCCGACCACCCCTAAGAGAATTTCAATCGCAATAAACCATCGCAGAAGATGCTGTTGAATGTAGCGAGACAACAACGTTCCGATACCCATGGCTGTCATGGTCAAGCCAATGGTAATGGAAAATTGCTTCACACTATCGCCAAGAAAATACGACGACACACTGCCGATCAACAACTCGTAGATAATCGTGCAAAGACCCACAATAAATACGGTCATCAGAAGGACAGCCGATTCAAACGTCGGGGAAGGCACGTGCTCCTTATTTGCCACCTCTCACTCCACCTCCACGATGATCGGGGCCGCCCACACTCCCCGTTCTCACACTCGGACCGTAGTACATGGGCGGTCCACCCCAATAGAAGAACGACGGGCCAGAACGATACCCGTTGTAACCCGTATAGCCCCAACCTCGTTGCCCAAAATAGAACGCCCCCATATAGATCACCCCAAGAATCACCAGCATGGAAAGGAGCACACCACCTCGTTGATTACCCATTTTTTCCGGATGGTTATTCGACATGCCATTCCTCTTTATCACAATTCACTCCTCGCTTTTGTCCCAACGATCAGTACTTTATTCCATTCCACGTTACCACTCATCATCATCAATCAGCCTCGACCGTCTATCCGTGGGAGCGTTTTGGATATTGACCCACATCCAAAGACCAACAGCTCCTATAAGAGACAGAATCCCCAAAATAAAATGAGCTAAGGAACTTCCCTGCTTGGGCGTCACCTTCACCATCACCGAACCCGCGGCAGAAGGTTGGTTGGTCTCAATACTGAAGCGAAGAAAGTACGCGCCCTTTTTTGGAAATGTAACCTTCAAATCAAATGTCGTATCTTGTTCCGACCATGCATAGCCTTCATAATCGCGGCCAGATTCCTTCCAGAGCTCTTTTCCAAATCCGAACAGATATTCTTTTTGTTCATCCAGCACTTCCCCCCCAACAAAACTCCACATACCATACGCATTGAGTGTTTGTGCCACCGCAATACGATACACTGAATAGTCCTCTTTCACTTCAATCGGGCCCACATCTCCCCCGGACAGCAAAATCGTTTGTTCCACACTCTTCCCCACATCCATATTGAGGAAAAAGGAGGTGAGGAAACAGAGCCCAGAAAACGCCAGTAAGGCATAGGAAGCGTTGGTCCATTCTGTAAATTTTTCAGAATTGTGAGCCATGAAGAAAGGCCTTTAGAATTTCAAATCGAAATCAATGGAAAAAAATAAGATCACGGCAAAAGACACCGCCACCGTCATTTCCAATAGACCGACGGCCAAGTTCTGGTCGTGGGCAATAGCCTGGTTCACACTAATCTTTGGCAAGAGAATCTTATCCAGTACCATTCGAATGAGAGGAAGAAACAGCAGACCACAGAGCACACTTAAACCAAAATTGACTAAATTATACGGCCAACTCACAAAATCTCCCACCGCCCCCTTCATTAAAATAATGCCCAACGCGATCAACGTTCCCCCAAACGCGACACCCGCCGAGACATTATTCCGTTCGATTTCATCATGCACATTGAATGGCGTAATCCGATCATAGAAAAACGTGAACGCAATTAACGCCACTTGACTCAAGGCAAAAAAGGCGAGTGCCGTATGGGGGCCTCCACCTTCCCCATGAATGGCACCGGCCACCACGAGACCTGAGGCAATATACGAACCGGCTTCAACCGCCCCAGCTCCGACATTTTGATCATCGACCAATTCTTTGACGTTGCAAAACTTACGCAAGAGGAATCGATCATTGATCACACGAGAGATATTCAATAAGGCGATACCGAAGAGGCCATAGCCCACAAACGCATAGAAGTCGTTGAGCAAATGTTGAGAGGGCCCCACATGAGCACCAATCAACACCATGATCACTGCCAACTGGTACCCTGCCAGACTCATGGCGACGGCCACATTTTTCTTGGGGCCAAGCTGTTCGTAGATACTGTAAGGCGTGAAGAAATCCTTGATGAATTTGGCCACCACAAACAAGCACACGGAAAGCCCAAGAAAGATCATGCCTTCAATGAATGCTCCTGAAAAAATCTCCATGCGTAATTGGTGGCCTAGCTTAAACTGTACACGGTGACTTGCGAAGGTTTAATGGTTTCACTATAGCTCACATCATACGACCCATCAGTCCACTTTTCGACACCGATAAATTTCTTGCCGCCTTCAGTTTCAAAATCCCAATAATAAAATTTCTCCGCATTCTTATCGTCACTATAACGATAGAAGATGGCCGAATCGGAATCTTCCAACCAATAGGTCAGCCCCTCAAACTCAAACTTCCCCTCTTCGTCATCATCCATTCGAATAAGATCATCTTTGGACAAGCCAATATCTCTGAGCTTCAATTGCCGAAGAGTGATCGCCAACTCAAGTTCATCATCTTCTTCCAGATCAATCCATACTTTTTCTTCGCCCTTATCGCACTCCAGCTCATACCAACTCGATTCCCCTTCACGATAGGTATGCTTTGCGATGACTTTCAGATCACAATCGTCCATATCCGACCCAATACCCGTAAGCTGGATGACCGCTCCAGCCGCCACATTTTCTATCCGAAGTTCATCCTTGCTGTAGGGCTTAAACGGTTCCTTGGCTTTCAGCGAGGCCCCCTGCGCCTTTTGCTGATGTTGCCAAAAGAAATATCCGAGGCCCGCAATCACGAGAAGAAGAACAAGGGTCGCCAATTCCATAGCTGACCTCCTTACGACATGCCCATTTTCTTTTTGAGTTCAGCCAGGGAGTCGGAATGACTCGGATTGACCTCACCAGCCAGCACCTTATCTATTTCCGCATCGACACTAGTTTCCAACATCGCCATTTCTCCGTAGGATTCCGCAAGCGCTTCATCTTCTTGGACTTTGGTCTTCATTTTTTCCAACATGGAAATGGTGCTATCAGACCCAACCTGCGCCAATTGCTGATTCAGTTTTTTGGTCGCCGTAGCAACTTTTGAACGAGCACGAAGAGTGGTCAACTCGTTTTCCCACATCCCAATTTGCGACTTCAATTTCTTCACATTCACCTCAAGCTGCCCGACCATTTTGTCCTGATTCCCTAAATTCGCGGACACCGTACTGGCTTGCTGAATCGCACTATCCTTTTTCCCCAAAGCTTCGCCAGCCAGGCGATCAGCATCCTCCGCCGGCAAACTCCCTTTTTGCCCTTTTTCCAGAAGAAGCATCGCCTTCCGCTCATAGTCAGCAGCCAATTGTTTTTTTTCAGCTTGTTCTTTTTTGAGCTGGATGGTCAGGGCTTTAACTTGGGCCAAACTCTTCATACTCGATTCCAGATCTTTTTTTAAATCTCGAATCCCTTGTTCGGTCATTTTAATGGGATTTTCGAGTTTATCCATCGCCGAATGAGCTTCGGATTCTGCAACTTTAAACAGTCGTTTAAACACACCAAACATGCGTCAGTCCTCCTTTATTCAGCTTTTGCCAACGAGATGAGCTCATCCACATTCTCGGCCATGGCGACACTCAGGGCATTGATCGAACCCTCAAGTTCATTGAGGTCGAGGTTTTCCAATTGCAAGGTATCCCGAAATAACACCTTCGTGCCGGCGTCATCAATGACAAAGGCCCCATGAACTAAGGTGCGATTGAGCTGCAATAATCGTTTCAGCATGTTCACCCGTGGATCCTTCTTTATCTCAAAAATGAATTGTTCAAGAATAAGAATGGGATCTTCGCAGTCGATCACCAGATAATTGATGCCTTGGTCCTCATCATCTATTACCACCAGCTCTTGGCTTGGATCTTCTTTAGTAATCGCAAACTCGAGCTCTTGAAGATAGGCTTTCACCTGTTCAAAATGCGTCATGCGTTCTACACTCCTTTCCCTAACAGAGATTCAAAATAGTCCATAGCCTCATTTAACCGTTGCGCAATGACATGAGCCATCTCCCGTTTCTGCAAATCCGTCGCATGAAAATCGGGATGGTATTGTTTCATCAGTCGTTTATAGGATAGACGAATTTCAGCAAGGGTCGCATGGGGCCCGACCTCTAAATTGGCGCGATACTGCTCTTCTTGTGATGGTGAGGAGGCCGAAGGTGGGTCAGGGGCATCATTCCGCGTATCAGAGTAGGAAGAGGCCGACTGAACAGAGTCACGGCCAAATGGAAGATCGCGTAAATGGCTCGTGACAATTCTACCAAGACGGCGAAAGAGCGACACACCATACCTCTATCACACACTTCCCTAAGATCTGTAATCTTGCAAGGGAACAATTGATGTATCAAAGGATACTAACAGAAGAGCGCTAAAGAACAAGAACATGGATATCTAGGCAAGTGTAAGGAGCTTGCAAGGTTACGGAAAGCGTCAAGCATTTGAGTCGAACCAAAAGACCAACATTCCCCGATAGCCCAGCCAAGCGATCCCTCGCCATTGTGTCCGCCTACATAGTCAACCGCGATCAATAACATCATTTGACCTAAATCTATCCTTTTCCTGTCATTCCTGCCATTTTTTATCAGGAAACCATCTTAAGTTTTGTGAATTGCCAACATTCGTTGAACACAGAAATTTCCTCGTATTCGTTTATCCAAATATAACCTCCAAGCAGTCTTGTGTATTGCCGGTTTCGCCCCGACAGGCGAGGCCCTTTTGTTTCGGCAAAAGGACCCAAAACCATTGACGCCCAGTCTGGCCATTTGGGATGGGACGGACGCCAACATTCAGAGCGCGGACCAACTCGCTACGCTCAAACAAGGCCCGCCAGAAGATAAGAGCGTCCGACCCAGAGGCCAGCCAGCAGGCGTCAGAACTTAGGATCGGGAAGATCTTCATAAACCTGAGGGCTGCACATCTTGACTATGCCAAAGGTGCCGAACAAATGTAGCGCTCTGTTTTTGCGTATAGAGTGGGCAGAAGGAATCCAATTGCCAATCCATAAGCTATGGATGGCGTATTGTGTTACATGACACCAATTCAGCAATCATGGTCTAGCCCTGCTTGGCTTGCACTTTTAGTTTAGACCATGCCTCTATGTTCGTCTTTGCTAAACTATTATTGGGATTGAGCTTGAGCGCCTTCTGACAGCATTCAATCGCCTCATCGTAGTTTCCAAGAAAGCCAAGAGAGGCTCCCTTGCAGGTCCACGCAATATCATCGTCAGGGTTGATTTTGAGGGTGTCATCACACACGCGCCCGACTTCCTCATGCTTTTGAAGATTTCCCAATGCAACGGCCTTATTATTTAATGCATAGGTGCTGGTGGGTTCTATAACAAGAGCCTGATCAAATGCACCAATGGCATCTTCAAATCGTTTAAGCCCATTCAACGCTAGGCCGATATTGACCTGCGCATTGGAATCGGTCGATTTCAGCGTCGTGGCTGTTGTGAAATCAATGAGTGCCTCTTCAAGCCTGCCTAGCTTGAGAAATGCAAGGCCTCGTTTGAACACTGATACATAGTGTTGAGGTTCTAATGTTAACGCTTTCGTGTAACATTCAACGGCCTCATCATAGTTGTTAAGCGAGGAAAGAGAATTTCCTTGCGCACAAATCGTATCCGTAGTTTCCATAGATTCCTCTTATGCTATTTTATCAATTTCCTAAATTCTCATGAAACAGAATAACGTATTCGGTCACATTTTTGTTTGATCTGACAGCGATTGGTATGTCACCTAACGAACTAGGCGTTCAACTGCGGGCAAAGCCGGTCAATTGCATATGTGTCCTAGCCAGCTTGATCACGAAGCCAATTCGGTGAGGGGCCTGAACCAGTCCAGCCCCAGTCTTCCAACATTTTCCGCAAGCTGTCGTCATCAGTTTCAGGAACGTATAGTTTCCTAGGCTCTGAGAGACAAGAATAGCCGAAACCAAGGCCAACCAATTCATCTGAATATGGAGCGATTGTCTTGAAGTCAGTGACAAGCAACATGCCCTTGGTGGCACCAAAGTCTCGAAGAAGGACCGGCACGGTGACGAATCCAGACGACACAGCGATAGCGAAGGGTGTCTCGATTCTCAGTTCCCACCGAGCTGCGATCTCACACCATTCAGTCTGAAAGCTCGTCTTCGACATATTCACCTTTCTCCGGCTAACTATCAATCCACGGCCACAACGCCGTGATAGTTTACTGCTTTTAGCGGAAACCCTGTAACAGAAGGGCGTAGTCGGTTACATTTTCAAGGAACATCGGGTTGTTGGCTAAAGGCAAATTTTTGCCAAATCAAGACTTTACAAAACCCCTGTGCTTATTGGGTATGGCCAAAAATGTAACAATTCTCTAGGGGAAGTGTTACATTTTCCGCAATTTTTGTCATCTCAGATGTCCAGCCGTTTGTCCAACTACTAGGCTCTTCTGCTTGAGATTTGAGCCTTTCAAACCTTCCCTATTTCCGACGCCTGCTGGCCGGCTCTCAGGATGAACGCTCATATTTTCCTGCGGACCTTGTCTGAGCGCAGCGAGTTGGTCCGCCCTCTTCCTTGCGTTCGTCCCTTATAATATGGCCGGACTGGGCATCAATGGTTTTGGCTACTTTTGCCGAAACAAAAGTAGATCGGCCGCCGGGCCGAGACCCGGCATCACAAAATGACGCTTGAACATCCTCGAATAATCTGCCGACTCTAAAAGTCTTTACCCTCACCACTGCGTTCATTCCTCTTCGGAACAAACCCCTTAATGAGCGAGGGAGCATTGAAAGATCTGATTAGGAAGTTATTGCGTGAGTTATCGGAAGGCCCCTTGGCGATAAAGCCGCCAAAACGTAGTGATACCAGCCCAAATCTGATGCTTCCGCTGTGCGGAGGTCAATTCAACCGTAACCCCAGAATGCCGTTCTATTTTCCAAATGAGATAATCGGCTCAGCCTTCCGGGCCTCCACAATAGCCGTCGTGACCTGCACCGACGGCATGGATTTGTTGGAAACCTTCGTGCACTTCATTGTCTGATGAGAGTCTTCTGTCTTGTCATTATCAAGTCTGTACGCTTTTTATTTCTGAGAATACGCCTCTTTAGGCCAGCGACGTTTCAGGCATATCCATTGTCCGGGTGCTTCTCGAATCCACTGTTCAAATTTCCTATTCAATTGACACGTCATATCGATGGCCTGTTCCGCAGAAGATGCTGCAGGATTGTCGGGGAAGATTGGTTTGTCGGCACAGATTCGGTAACGATAGCCTGGTAGTCGCACAACATGAACTGGGATCAAAGGGCATTGATAGCGCAAAGCAAGGCGAGCCGGCGTGGTATTTGTGGGTGCCTCAATACCAAAGAAGGGGATCATCTCGGCACCGTCCAGCCGCGTATCTACGGCCAAACCAATTGAATGGCCATTCTTGAGTTCGCGAGC
>JAVJHY011510077.1:0-12558 GCA_035593235.1 Phascolosoma agassizii | reverse complement strand
GGCCAAAGAGCTGAGTGCGCGCATCCTCGAGGAGTGCGATTACGAACGCGAGGCGCGACATCAGACACTCTTTGGCCGGTTGCTCGAGACCGAGGGCGCACGTGTTCCGACGATCGTGCCGAAGCGATGCACTCGGCGTGTCTTGACCAGCGAATTCGTGGATGGGAAACGATTCGCCGAGTTCAACGAGACCGCCTCACAAGATGCGAAGGACCGGGCCGGTGAGCTGATCTTCGACGCGTGCCTCGGCGTGATCTTCCGGCACTGCATCTTCAACGGCGATCCTCACCCCGGCAACTACCTCTTTCTCGACGACGGTCAGACGACCTTCCTGGATTTCGGATGCGTGCGTCGGTTCGAGAGCGAAATGATCGACCAGTGGAAACGCATGGCGCTCTCAGTCGTGAACGACGATTTCGCGACCTTTCGAGAGGTCTGGCCACAGATGGGGTTCGTGCCCAATCCAAAGAAACTCGACTGGGACTATCAGTGGGACGCAGTCCAACATCTCTACCGGCCGCTGAAGACCGAGGGATACCGGTTTACCGATGCATACGTCGAAGAGAGCTACGGGCTCCAGGTCTTCGACAACCCCAACAAGTTTCAACTCCGCATGGGCCCCGAGTGGCTGCTGCTGAACCGTTTGCAGTGGGGGATCTATGCGATCTTGGCCAAGCTCGAAGCCAGCGGCGACTGGCCGCGACTCTTCCGCGCGGCCCTCGAGAGTCCCACCCAACAGGCCTGACAACCCTCATGCGAGCGCTTCGTGCTCGAGGAGCCACGCTTTGCGCTCGGTCCCGTACGCGTATCCGGTCAGCGCGCCGTTCGATGCGATCACGCGATGACAAGGCACGATGATCGAAATCGGATTGCTGCCGTTCGCCGAACCGACGGCACGAGGCCCACTTTCGAGTTCTTGCGCGAGGGCGCCGTAGCTGGTCGTCGTGCCTGTTGGAATCGCGCGTAGCGCAGTCCACACACGTAGTTGAAACGCCGTGCCTCGCAGGTCCAACCCGAGCCCCGCGAACGCCGTCATGTTCCCATCGAAGTAGGACTGCAACGCCGATTCGAGTTCGTCGTCGACGTGGCAATGCGGTCGAGGAGGCGCCCGAGGCCGTCGCGAGCCAGAAGGTCGAGAGCGTTTCCGTTGTCCGACCAAAGCGCGGCGTGAAGGCTGCGCCTCCGCCCGTCGAAGCTCTGCCGGAGAAGCAGCAGGCCAAGATTGCCTTCCCCAAGGGCAAGCGGGGCAGCGCTCTTCCGCCGATCAACCTTCTCGACCTCGAAAAGACCCGCCCGAGCTTTGACGAGGACGAGCTGGTGCGCCTCGGCGAGGTGATCCGCGAGCGCTGCGCTGAGTTTGGTGTCGAGGGCACGATCGAGGGCATTACCCCGGGGCCCGTCATTACGGTCTTCGAGTTCCAACCGGCTGCGGGCGTCAAAGTCAGCAAGGTCGTCAGCCTGCAGGACGATCTTGCCCTTTCGCTGAAAGCCGAAGCGATTCGCATCGATCGCATTCCTGGGCGCTCGACGTTGGGTATCGAGGTGCCGAATCCGTCGCGCTCGATCATCCGGCTGGGGCCGATGTTGGCTGATGAAGCGTTCAAGAAGTCGCGTTCGCCGCTCACCCTCGCACTTGGGCAGACGTTGCACGGTGAGCCCTACTACGTCGACCTTGCGACCATGCCTCATCTGTTGGTCGCCGGTGCGACCGGTGCAGGCAAGAGTGTTGGCCTGCAGGCGATGATCTCGTCGATTCTCTACAAAGCGACGCGTGATCAGGTGCAGTTCATTTTCATCGATCCCAAGCGCATCGAGCTTGGCGTTTACAAGAACATCCCGCACTTGAAGGCCGAAGTGGTGGTCGATCCCAAGAAGGCGTCGAACGCGCTGCGCTGGGCGGTGGGTGAGATGGAGCGTCGCTACCGGCTGCTGGCCGAAGTGCATGTGCGTTCGATCGACTTCTACAACCACGCAATCCAGGATCCCGAGGTTCAAAAGAGACTGCGCCTCAAGGAAGTGGACGACGACGACGAGCCCGAATTCACACCCTCGGACCTGCAGCCGCTGCCGTACTACGTGATCATCATCGACGAGCTCGCCGACCTGCTGATGGTCTCGAGCTCTGACGTCGAACATTCGATCGCGCGGCTCGCGCAGATGGCGCGTGCGGTGGGCATTCATCTGATCGTTGCAACCCAGAGACCGTCGGTCGACGTTCTGACAGGCATGATCAAGGCGAACTTTCCTTGCCGGCTGGCCTTTGCGACCGCTTCTCGGCATGACTCGCGCACCATCCTCGACGAGATCGGTGCCGAGAAACTGCTTGGCAAGGGCGACGCTCTTTTCATGCCACCTGGCAGTTCGCGTGTCATGCGTCTGCACGGTGCCTATGTCACCGAACAGGAGACGGCGGGCCTCATCCGTTGGTTGCGCAAGCAGGGCAAGCCGGCGCTCGACCCGACGGTGCTCGAAACTCCGGTTGAGGAGCGCGCTGAAGGCGGCGCCTCCGGCGCCCCTGACGACGAGCTCTACGACGATGCCTCGCGCCTGGTGGTTGCCGAGGGCAAGGCGTCTGCGAGCTTCTTGCAGCGGCGCATGCGGATTGGCTTCTCGCGGGCCGCGCGTTTGATCGACATGATGGAACTCGACGGCCTGCTCGGGCCATCGCAGGGCAGCAAGTCCCGAGAGATTCTCGTCAAGGCCGACTACTTCACAGAAATCGACCAGCACGAGTAGCGCGGAGGCGCCTCTTTAAGATGCGGATCGCTTTCTTTGGCACGCCAGAGTTCTCTGTGCCGTCCCTAGCTGCGCTTTGCGAAGCCGGGTATGAACCCGTACTCGTGGTCAGCCAGCCGGCGCGTCGACAAGGACGCGGTAGAAAAGTCGCGCAGCCACCCGTTGCGGCGTTTGCCGAAGAGCGCGGGCTGGCTTTGATGCAGCCGGTGAAAGTGCGCGCCAAGTCTTTTCTGGCAGAGTTCCGCGGACTCGACATTGACCTCGCTGTGGTGATTGCCTTTGGGCAGATCTTTCCGAAAGCCCTGCTCGAGATCCCGGACCATGGCTGCATCAACGTTCACGCCAGTCTGTTGCCACGTCACCGAGGTGCTGCACCGATCGCGGCAGCTATCGCAGCTGGCGATACTGAGACCGGCGTATGCACGATGGTGATGGAGCAGGGCCTTGACACCGGCCCGTCGCTTCTGTGTCGCTCGCTGGCCATCGCAGCCGGCGATACGACCGCGACGCTCGAAGGGAAGCTTGCCGAACTCGG
Organism: Phascolosoma agassizii; assembly: GCA_035593235.1. NCBI lineage: Eukaryota > Metazoa > Annelida > Sipuncula > Phascolosomatiformes > Phascolosomatidae > Phascolosoma > Phascolosoma agassizii. The sequence goes on along the minus strand of JAVJHY011510077.1, from coordinate 9,287 downwards.
TGCGGCGGTCTTGATCGACACCTTGCGTAGCCTCGAGCAGGGCACGCTCGCACCTGAGCCACAGGACGACGACCAGGCGACCTACGCGCCGCGCATTGAGAAGTCCGCCGGGAAGGTTGACTGGAGCATGTCCGCCGAGGCGATCGAGCGCCTGCAGCGCGCCTACACGCCGTGGCCCGGTCTGGTGACGGAATTGCGGGGCAAGCCTCTGCGGCTTCTGGCCCTCGGCGTTGGCGACCGGTGGGCTGAGGATTTGAGGGAAGCGCCTGCGCCGGGCGAGATTCTGGGCTTCGACGATGAGTCGATTCTTGTGGCATGCGGCGCCCGGACCACGCTGCGCCTGCTGGAAGTTCAACGCCCCGGCCGGCGGGCGCTTGCGGCGCGCGACTTCCGAAACGGCGAGCAGCCGCGCAGCGGCGAAATCCTAGGGCCCCCGCAGGACCCGGAGTCGTGAGTAAACGCCGCAAGCCCAGCCGCGCGATTCGCCAACTGCACAGTGGCTCACGTCGCGATGGCGGCGCGCGTTCGGCGCATGGCAACGTGCGCGAGGCGGCCTCTTTCGTGGTCCAGCGCACTCTCCAGACCGGTTCGATCGTCGATGCCTTCTTGGCGCCCGCACTCGATCGCTGCGACCCTCGCGATCACGCGCTCCTGCGTGAGCTGGTCTATGGGACCTTGCGCTGGAAGCGTCGCCTCGATCACCTGATCACGCAGGCTGCGGAGCGCCCCTTGCATGAGATCGAAGCGGATCTGCTCGGGCCGCTGCGTATCGCCGTCTACCAGCTCTTTTTCCTCGATCGTGTACCCGACCACGCCATCGTGCACGAGGCCGTCGAGCACGCCGGTCGCGTCACCCATCGGGGTGGCGGGGGCTTCGTCAACGCCGTCCTGCGTCGGCTGGCGAAGAGTCCCCGTCTCGATGCCTGGCCCGTCGAGGCAGCAACCCAAGAAGACACTCTGGCCATCGAACTCAGCCATCCGCGTTTCCTGGTCAAGCGCTGGCTGGAACGCTTTGGTCTCGCCGCGACCACTCGACTGCTGAACGCCAACAATCGCCCCAAACCGTTTCACCTGCTGGCGTTTCGTGACCGCTCGGGACGTGAAGTCCTGGCTGAACGCCTGATCGACGAAGGGGTGAACGTCGAGCCGTCGCGCATCACGCCCTTTGGCCTCAAGGTGAGCGGCGGTGATCCGATCGCGACGCAGGCCTTTCGTGAGGGCGACTTCTATATCCAGGACGAAGCCAGCCAGCTGGCCGCCCTGGTTCCGCCACCGGCAGAGAATGAGACGGTGCTCGACCTGATGTCGGCGCCGGGCGGCAAGAGTCTTTCTCTCCTCGCTTATCAGCCGAGCGTGCAACCGGTTCTTCACGATGCTTCCATAGCGCGATTGCGATTGGTTCGTCAGAACCTGGCGCGTCTCGACCGTGCAGTGCCCATCGTGGTCGGTGACGCGATGCGCCCGTGCATCGGCGGTCGATTCGATCGGGTGGTGGCCGACCTCCCGTGCAGCGGCACTGGAACGTTTCGCAAGAATCCGGAGCTTAAGTGGCGCTCTAGCCCCGAAGACATTGATCGCCTGGCGACCCAGGGGCTCGCCATGCTCGAACGAGCCGTCGAGCGAGTCCGCCCTGGCGGCTTGCTGTGCGCCATCACCTGCTCGCTCGAACGCGAAGAGAATGAAGACGTTGTGGCGGCCCTGCGCGCTAAGCGTCCAGAGCTTCAGTTGGTGCCGGCGGCGGAAATGATGCCCTGCCGGGCTGAAATCGGAGAGCTCTCCGATGGGTTCTGGAGGCTCCTGCCAGGGGCCGATCACGACGGTTTTACCGTCCATGCGCTGCGATTAGGGGCCTAAGTTCTCAACCGGAGCCGGAATTCTAGAAAATCTCGTCCAGATTCCTTCGAAACCCCCAATCATATCATGCTATCTCGTTGACACGATATGGAAACTCCCGTAAGTTGAAATCACACCAGGTGCTGGGAGACCCCTGATTTCTAAGGGGTTTCCCTCCAAATCCCCCAAAAAAATTCAAGGAGAAATGATGGCTGGAAAAGCTGACATCGTCGATCGCATTGCGGACCAGGCCGGTCTTTCAAAGAAGCAGGCCGCGGATGCATTCGATGCCGCCATCGAAGCGATCACGGGCCACCTCAAAAAGGAAGAGCGCGTGCAGGTTCCGGGTTTCGGTAGTTTCTCGATCTCGCACCGCAAGGCTCGTACCGGCCGCAATCCTGCGACCGGTGAGGCGATCCAGATCAAGGCGAGCAACAGCGTACGTTTCAAGATGGGCAAAGACCTGAAGCAGAGCGTCAACTAAGACGTTCGGCAGTCAGTTCTGCGGCAGTCCTACTGCCGTAGCCCTGTGCGAAACCCCGCCGCCCGCAAGGGCCGGCGGGGTTTTGTCGTTCTGGGCCGCTGATACGCTGAACTCGCCAGCTCAAGAACGCCAAACGCCGACACGGAAGGAACTCGGGCCATGATGATGTGCTCCCGCCTCTTCTTCTCCCTGAATGGTCACCTCAGTCTGGATGTTCACCTGAGGTGTCACCTCCCCAGAAAGGACCCGGCTGGCTTCTCTCTCTCCACGCTCACCCTGGTCTCCTTTTGTCTGACGTCGGTGATGGCTTACGGCATGTCCGGCCCTGTTCTGGGCCAGCCGTCGCACGAAACGGAGTCCCACGAGACTTCCTGGGGATCGCCGGATCTGGAGGGAATCTGGGACTTTCGTGTCCTGACTCCCCTTGAGCGTCCGCCGGAGCTGGCAGACAAGGCAACCCTCACGTCCGAAGAGGCCGCGCTCTTTCGGGAACAGACCCTGGCGCTTCTCGACGTCGACAACCGGGAGGGCGCGTCCACACTGGATGTCGAGGGGGCCTACAACTCCTTCTGGTGGGACTGGGGCTCCGAACTGACCGAGGACCTGCGCACCTCGCTGATCGTCGATCCGTCAAACGGCCGGCTGCCCCCGATCACCGCGGCGGCCAGCGCGCGGATGTCTGAGCAGAACCGACTGCGCACGCCTCCCGTGCGCGATCTCTTTTCGTATAGCGCCGACCCAGCCGCCTTTCGCCCCGAAGGTCCTGAGTCCGTTGGCCTGTCGGAACGCTGTCTGACCGGCTTCAACGCCGGACCGCCGATGAGCCCGAACGCCTACAACAACAACCTGAGAATCGTGCAGACGCCGGACTACGTTGTCTTGGTGACTGAGATGATTCACGAAGCTCGCATCGTTCCGATGGATGGTCGTCCTCACCTGGCGTCGGACGTTGAGCCTTGGTCGGGGGATTCACGAGGCCATTGGGAGGGCGAGACATTGGTTGTTGAGACCACCAATTTCTCGGACAAGAAACCGACCTACCAGTTGCCAGCGGACTTCACCAGCGGCATGGAGTCGGGGGCCGTCGGCAGCGCCAGAAATATGCGCCTGATCGAGCGCTTCACGCGTCAGACCAACGGTGGACTGCTCTACGAGTACACCCTGTTGGATCCCAAGACCTTCGAGGCGCCTTTCACTGTCGCGATTCCGATGCGCGCTTCAGACGGGCCGCTCTACGAGTACGCCTGTCATGAAGGCAACTACGCGATGGAAGGGATGCTCAAAGGGGCTCGCCTACTCGAGGCCGAGGACGCTGCAAGTGACCCCTCGACGGGTGGGGAAGACTAGGACCCCTTTGGTGCGGGGGCCAGAGTCTCAACGGATGTGACGATAGAGGCCGGCGAGGCGCTTTGGCGAGACGCCCAGGCTGTGGAGGGTGAAGATCAGCCGGTTGCGCAGCACCGTTCGAAGAACTCCTTGTCGCCTGAAGCGGCGGGCGCTCGGGGTCAAGTAGAGTTCGGCGATCTCCAGGCGGCCAAGGCGTGCCAGGCGCCTGATGAAGTCGAGGTCTTCGAGGATCGGCGAATCACCGTATCCGCCGGCTTCCTGCCAGGCAGCGGCAGTGGCGAATTGTCCCTGGTCGCCCAAGGGCTTCCTGAAGCGCCGCGTCCGCCAGTTCACCAGCGGTGCCGCCCAGCCCAGCAGGCCGCGGGCGTTCTGGTATTCGATCAGGCAGCCGCCCCCTACGACGCCGTCGCCTAGACATTCTTCGATCACCGAGCGAAAGCCTTCGGGCAGCCGTGTATCGGCGTGCACGAAGAGCAGGGTCTGGGCGCCCATATCGACGGCCCGGCGAGCCCCCTCGTCGAGTTGTTGGCCGCGTCCGGCAGGGCTCGTTGTGACGATAGCTCCGAGGGCGGTGGCGGTCTCGACGGTTGCGTCGCGACTGCCGCCGTCGGCGACCACGACAAGATCGGCCTCGCGCGTTAGCCCTGGAAGGAGCTCGCGCAGGTGGGCCTCTTCTTCGAGGGTTGGGATGATGATCGCGAACCTGGACCTGTTGGTCTGCACCTTGTTGCCGCGCTCCAGTGTTCGATTGGCCGAAAGGTCTGGGGAACAGTAGCAGCGGGTCCCAGCCCCCATGGCTTCGCCAGGGACAGCTTGGCAGCGGATGTGGCACTACTGACGTTCCGAAAGCGGATGCGCCGCGATGGTTCGGCGGAATACACTCCGGGGCGCTATGAGGACAACCAAGCGATGAGCAGTTCTGAGACATCAGGCCCCGGCCCAACCGGCACTGGCTTCAGTCATCTTGACGAGTCGGGACGCGCGCAGATGGTCGACGTATCCGGCAAGGCCATCACGCGCCGGGTCGCCGAGGCCTCGTGCCGCGTGCTGCTGTTGCCCGAGACGGTGGCACGCCTCGATCGGCTGCCGAAGGGCGATGCGCGAACGGTAGCCCGTCTGGCAGGCATTCAGGCGGCCAAGCGCACCGATGAGTGGATCCCCCTGGCGCACAGCCTGCCGCTCGACAAGGTCGAAGTAGCGATCGAGGAGGCCGATGGTGGCGTTCTGGTGTCGAGTCGCATCGTTGTGACCGGCCGAACCGGGGCCGAAATGGAAGCTCTGGTCGCATGCTCTGCGGCCGCACTCGCGCTCTACGACATGGTCAAGGCAGTCGAGCGCGGTGCTGTGGTGACTGATCTTCGACTGGAGGCCAAGAGCGGCGGTCGCAGCGGCGACTGGCTCCGCACAGGTGGTAGCGGCCCGGCTTCCGCTGGAGACGAAGAGGGGTGAGCAAGCCAGCGAGCGGGGCGTGCAGGGGCGAGTTGGAGTGAGCGGTCTTCGCCGCTTTCTGACCGGTGCCGACCGGCTCCTGGCCGATACTTCGCCGCTCGCGGGGCGTCACTACGGCGTGCTCAGTCACCAGGCGGCTCTACTCGCCGACGGCCAGCTCGTCCACCTCGCCCTCGCCGACACGGCGAATCCGCCGCGCAGGCTGTTTGCACCCGAACACGGCTTCTATGGCGTCGAGCAGGACATGGTGCCGGCGCTTGAGATGCGCGATCGGCTGACCGAGATCCCAGTGGTTTCGCTGTACGGTGAGAACGAAGCCTCCCTGCGCCCTCGGTCTGAGGCTTTCGACGAGCTCGATCTCCTGGTCATTGACCTTCAAGACGTTGGAAGCCGCTACTACACCTTCGTTGCGACGGCGATCTGGGCGGCGGAGGTGGCGCTCGAACTTGGCAAAGAGGTGTGGATACTCGATCGGCCCAACCCGCTCGGCGGCGCGGTCGTTGAAGGCAATCTGCCCAACGACGGCTTCGAGTCGTTCGTCGGCGCCTTTCGCACTCCTGTCCGTCATGGCTTGACCATGGGCGAGCTAGCGCGCCTTGAGCTGGCGCGCGCCGGGCATGATCTCTCAGGGCTTACGGTTTATGAGGCGCGGGGATGGTCGCGCAAGTCTTTGTGGCCTGAGATCGGCCGAACCTGGATGGCACCCTCACCCAACATGCCCGACTACGAGACCGCGGCGGTTTATCCGGGTGGCTGCCTATTCGAGGCGACCACGCTCTCCGAGGGCCGCGGCACGACCCGGCCCTTTCGCTTGATTGGCGCGCCCTGGATCGACCCCCGGGCGCTTCTGGCCGAGCTCGAAACCCCGGTCCTCGAAGACTCGCTGCGCGGTCTGCGTTTCGTGCCGGTCTATTTCAGGCCTCAGTTTCAGAAACACGCTGGCGAGGTGTGCGGCGGCGTCGAGGTGCTGGTGGACGAGCCGGCCGAAGTTCGTGGCACGCGCTTTGGACTCGAGATGTTGCGAGCATTAATGCGCGCCGACCCGGAGGCCTTTGCATGGCGTGCCGAGCCCTACGAGTTTCGGGTTGATCGTCCGGCGCTGGATCTGTTGCTGGGTACGGAGGTGCCTCGTCGCGCGCTCGAGGCCGGCGACGATGGTGCGCTGCTCGCCTGGGTGGAGAGCTGGAAAGCTGATCAGGCGGCGTTCCGTGAAAATTGTCGCTGCCACGTGCTTTACTGAGCACTGCCTGCTGCCGAGCCTGTGCCATGATGCGCGCTCTCGCCCGTCGGATAACAAAGCCTTAACTCCACTTGGAGCCCTCCGCAAATGTCTTCCAGTCACCGCATTCTGATTGCCGATTCGCTCAACCAGGCGGGGATTGATGTCCTTCGCGAGGCTGGTGCCGAAGTCGATCTTCTCGACGATGAAACCCGCCCTCGTTTGCGCGAGATCATCAGTTCGTACGATGCGCTCGTCGTGCGGAGCGCGACCCAGGTTGATGACGCTCTGCTGGCCGCGGCTGGTGGCTTGAAGGTTGTGGCGCGGGCGGGAGTTGGCGTTGACAACATCGACATTCCGGCGGCGACCAAGCGCGGCGTTCTGGTGATCAACGCTCCAACCTCGAACTTGCTGTCGGCCATGGAGCACACCTTTGCCCTGATGCTCGCCGTGGCGCGCAAGGTGCCGCCCGCCGATGTGGCGATGAAGAACGAGACCTGGGACCGCAAGACTTTCGTCGGTCAGGAACTCGAGGGCAAGACTCTGGGCGTCATCGGCTTCGGGAAGATCGGCCAGGGCGTCGCCACCCGCGCTGCGGCGTTCGGCATGAACGTGATGGCAAGTGACCCCTTCTTGAGCGCCGATGTCGCGCGTCAGCACGACGTCGAGGCACTCGAACTCGCTGAGCTGCTCGCGCAGGCTGACTTCGTCACGTTTCATACGCCGCTCACCGACCAGACACGCGGCATGCTCAACGCGGAAGCCATCGCGGGCATGAAGGACGGGGCGGTGGTGATCAACTGCGGTCGCGGTGGCGTGATCGATGAACCGGCACTGCTCGCGGCCCTCGAGTCCGGCAAGCTGGGTGGTGCGGGAATCGATGTCTGGTCCAAGGAGCCCCCTGAAGCCTGGTCGCTGGCCAACCACCCGCAAGTCGTGGCGACTCCACACCTGGGTGCTTCAACGCGCGAGGCACAGGAACGTGTCGCCACGGATACCGCCCGCGACGTTCTTGCGGCGCTCGGGGGTTCGCTCTCCGTATCGGCCCTCAACCTGCCGTTTCGCCCTTCAGGTACGCGCGGCGAGCCCTTCCTGCTGCTCGCCGAGAGCCTTGGCGGCCTGGCAAGTTCGGTGCTCGGTGAAGGCATCGACAAGGTCGAGATTGACCTCGAAGGAATCGAAGACGCCCTGCACGTGCCGGTTGGCGTGGCGGTTCTGAAGGGCGCCTTGACCCCCCACCTCGGCGAGGCGGTCAACTACGTCAACGCGGAACAGCAGGCGACCGACCGCGGCATCCAGTTGGTGCGCTCAACCCACAGCAATCCCGGTGAGTTCGCCCACCTGATCTCGGTCACCCTTAACGGCAGTGGCCGTGAGATCCAGGTTGCCGGTACGCTTTTTGGGCAAGGCGATCCGCGTGTCGTGCGTTTCCAGGGCTTCCAGCTCGAGTTCCGGCCCAAGGGACGATTGCTGGTGGTGCGCAACCGCGATGTGCCGGGCGTGGTCGGGCGGCTGGGCACTTTGATCGGTAAAGCCGGAATCAACATCGCAGACATCCATCTGTCGCGTCAGCGTGGCGACGACGACGCGCCCGAGGCTCTGGCTGTGGTGCGCCTCGACGGTGACCCTGACACCGACCTGCTCGGCAATATTCAGAACCTCGACGAAGTGATCGCCGCGGAACTGGTTGAGTTGGGTTCAGCAAGCCCCTAGGGGGCACCCAAAGAAACTAGCGCTCGCGAAGGATCACGGCGTCGAACCCGGCACGGGCCAGTTCGGCGCGTACCCGTTTGGCCTCGCGCTGGCTGGTGATGCCGCGGTGCTGCACGCGGTAAAGCTGGGCCTCGTTCCAGATCATCATTCTGGGGTCGACTGCCTGCGCTCGGCCGTGCGTCAGCTCGGCGTTGGCCGGGCTCCTGAAGGCGCCAACCTGGACGCGCCAGGTGTGTTTCGCGGGTACCTCGAGCACCAGGATCTCGACCTCGGCGAGGCCGGTCTGCAGCATGCCCAGTTCGACGGCTGCCGCGCGTGAGAGGTCGAGGATGCGCTTGCCGATGAACGGTCCGCGGTCGTTCACCCGCACCTTGAGGGTGCGTCCGTTCTCGAGGTTGCGGACCTCGAGCCGCGTTCCGAGCGGCAGGGTGCGGTGTGCGGCCGAGATGCTGTGCATGTCGTACGTCTCACCGTTGGCCGTTTGGCGGCCGTGGAAGGGCTTCCCGTACCAGGACGCGGTGCCACGCTCGCTGTAGCCCGGTGCGGGACTAGCAGCCGAGGCACTGCAGGTGGCAGTCAGAACGGCGGCGATCGAAACCAGCAAAGCCGCAAGTTGGGTTCTCGAGGGCATTGTCTTCTGGGTTCCTAGATCCGGGGTGCGACGACCGCGGCCCGCTCGGCGTTTTCCAGAAGAGGATCGACGACTTCGCTCAGAAACTCGGTGACCTGCTGCGCCGAGCGCCCGGTGAACGCCTGCGCATCGAGCATCAACTCGAGCTCCTTTAGCTCCAGACCGAAGTCGGCATCGGCGGCGATGCTTGCGACGAGCGGATTGGCTTCGCCGCGACTCACCCGATCGTAAGCGTCAAGACTGTATCTGCGGATGCGCTCGTGCAGTTCCTGCCGGTCGCCGCCGCGCAGCGCGGCTTCCATGAGAAAGGTCTCGGTGGCCATAAAGGGCAGCTCGCGTTCTACGCGGGCAGAGACGGCGCTCTCGCGCACGGTCAGCCCTGCGGCGATGCCGGCGGCGAGGGAGAGTGCCGCCAGGACGGTGACGAGACTCCCTTTTCGGAGGCTCCGAAACGCGAATCGCACGTCCTGCCACAAGGTCTCCATCAGCCCCTCACTTCCTGCCACGCGGCGTCGGCGTCTTTTTCGTCTCGCGTGTCGCCATCCATTTGTCGATGATCGCCGGGAACTCCTTCGACAGGAACGCGTAGAAGTCCTGCATCAATTCGAGAC
>JAVJHY011509858.1:0-12558 GCA_035593235.1 Phascolosoma agassizii | reverse complement strand
CCGTTTTACTATCGAGTTCGAAGAACGCTTAGCGGACTACGTGTAACTAAACTGCAGTTACACAGAAATGTTTACAGTCTCATGCACTTTGAAGCTGTCCGCTCCAACGACTTGTTAGGCTGCATTGGTGATATCTTACTTAAACAGCGCACGTGATACATTGAGTAGTTTCAGAAGCGTTGAAAGTTGAGCCTTTTTAGTCAGTTCGAAATCTACCCAGCCTTTAGACCCCATATTACCGAAGCTCATCGGTTGAACGAAAGAATGACCCTCACATGCTTGAGCAGCGTCGTCTTTTGTAAGTTTGAAACCATAAACTAGGTGCTCGGGTTCAGTTCCTATGCGAATGAAAACTTTGCCACCAATTCTATAGCTTCCTCGGCCTGAATCCTCAACACCATCTATTTGGAGGATTTCACTATTTGCGGATTCGGCAAGCTTTTGTGCTTTCCGCTGCAACGACTTGTTAGGCGTCGATTTCATGGGGACATTCTCCCTGGCGAAATGACTCGACTCGATCGTCTGAGCAAGCGAGACATTGGTTTGCATACGTGACTTTGTCAGATAACTCGGCGCTATCGGTGTTGGTCCTGACTACACAAACCGGTTCATAATGCTGAGTGCAGCGACCGAAACTGAAAATCGTGCATTTGATCTCCGGATTACTAATCTGATCGGGCTCGTTGGCGTACGCGATGAGGTCAATGCTCCCGGCGGCGAAGAAAAACGTTAGGTAGAGATATTTTTTTCTCATTGGTGAATCCCGGAACGGACGCCTAACGCCGGAGTTCAGCGGAAGGACAAATGGGCGCAGCTTTTGCGAATGCAAAAGGTGTGAACTTTTGTGCTTTCTGCTGCAACGACTTGTTAGGCGTCATTCTTTGCAACCCTTCTGTGCGTTTACGAAGCGCATGTGAAAATGCGATTCGTTTTGACCGGTTATCTTGAAGCCAAGTCGTTCATAAAGTGCCTTAGCTCTTTCGTTCTTCAAGCCAACCGACAAGCTCAACTGTTTGTCAGATGCAATGGATCGATCAATGACCTCTTGTAGCAAAGTTCGACCCAACTGCTTACCCTGAAAGCATGGATGTAGCTGAATTTCGCACAGCTCAATAGAGTTGGCGTCTTCAGCCAGTTGGATCATTCCAGCACTTTTTACATCAACCTTAACGATTTTGATATTGCCTTGTTCCCAGCATTCCTTGCAATGGCGCTGGTGCCGTTCTTCCTCGAATGTTCCAAACGTTGCGACCATTAGCTTCGCGTAGACCACCCGACGGAGTTCGTCTAGCCACGACTTGTCGCTTTCCGTGGCGAATTGGAGCTCGTAACGCATGCGACGCCTAACGCCGGAGTTCAGCGGCAGGGACGCAGGGCGGAGTTTTTGCGAATGCAAAAAGCATGAACTGTGGGTTTGTCCGCTGCAACGACTTGTATGTTCTGATTGTCTTCATGAACACGTTCCCTGTTAGTAAAGTGAGGCCCGTAACCTGGCATTGGTTACCAGTGGTGCAGTCCGATGCAACGACAGGGTCTGCAAGGCGCAAGACCGTTAACAAGCGAGTGACGCACCACTGTTCTAGATATTATCTCGAACAGGCCGGAGCCTGCTAAAGCAGGCGCCTCGAGCTCGAATTTAGCAAGGTAGAGAACTATGAGCAAATCAAAAGTGAATGTAGGTGTTGATGTCAGTAAAGCAAGTCTGGACGTCTGTATCTATGAGCGGGATGTTGAATTGGCCTTCAGTAACGATGCTGCAGGTATTAAGTGTCTGTTGGGTAGGCTGCGTCGCTACACACTAGAACGGGTGGTTGTAGAAGCCACCGGCGGCTATGAACGTGGCATTGTTGTGGCTTGTTTGGCCGCTGAGCTACCCATTGTCGTGGCGAACCCTTTGGTGATCCGTCGGTATGCACAAGCGGTCGGCCGGATGGCCAAGACTGATCGGATCGATGCCCAGATCATCGCCGAATACGGTGCATTGATCCAGCCTGAGATCCAGGCCCAAATGCTCTATGAGTCGACAAAACTCAGGGATTACCTCTCCCGGCGCCGCCAGCTAGTGCCGAACATCACGATGGAGAAGAACCATCTGGAGAGCAGCGATGAATCACTGCACTCTGAGATTATCGAGCATATCGAGCATATCGAGCATATCGAGCATATCGAGTTCTTGCAAAGTCAGCTCAAGCACTTAGAAAAGCAGCTGGCCGACGCCATTCCAGAAAACGTTGAGTGGCAACGCAAAGCGGCACTTCTTGAAAGTGTGCCGGGGATCGGCAACGTCTCTATCTGGACCTTAATCGGTGATCTACCCGAGATGGGTGAGCTCACCAACAAAGAGATCGCGGCATTGGTTGGTGTGGCGCCGTTCAATCAAGACAGTGGCCAGCATAGAGGCAAACGCTCGATCCGGGGTGGTCGAAGCTCGGTACGAACAGTTCTGTACATGGCCACACTCTCAGCGATTAACGCTTTCTACAAACGACTCATTGCTGCAGGCAAACATAAGAAAGTCGCTATCACCGCTTGCATACGCAAGCTGGTGATCATCTTGAATTCCATGGTTAGGAGCAACACTTTATGGCAGGGTTAACTAAGGCTTTACATCACAGCCGCTTGTTAGGGGGCGAGAGTGACGACGCAGAATTAGTCACAACAACTATCGCCAGTCTGTATGGGTGGACAGGGTACATCGCCATAAGAACAAAACACGCAACAATCTCCGGCCAAAGGCTTTAGTAGTGTTTTACAATTATCGCACTCGTAATACCACAAGCAATAGTCGGTTGGCATTGTCTCTGACTTGGTATTCGCACAATTAGGACAAACTATTGTTGAATCTAGTTTGGGTTGGACTTGATGCAAGGATAGACGCCTAACGCCGGAGTTCAGCTGAAGGACAAATGGGCGCAGATTTTGCGAATGCAAAAGGCGTGAACTTTTGTGCTTTCTGCTGCAACGACTTGTTAGGCGCTTGTGGATTATGACTCATCGGGCCAATCAGAATGCTGTGGTAATTGATCGTTGATAGTGTGCCAGGGTGCTTTTGATCCAGCAAACTGATGATAGAGCATCTCGATGGGAGGCGAACTATCTAGGCTACCAAGCGAGATAAATATGCTGGTTGGATCCAGAACATGTTCGGATGCCAAAAATGACCCGCAGCGATTGCAGAAATAGCGCGTCGTATCAGAAGTAGGTGAATACGTTTTGATGGTACCTCGGTCACCGGACCACTGGAAATTGCTTTTTGAGACTGCACCATAAGCAGCATAAGCGGAACCCGTTAGTTTTCGACAGATAGAGCAATGGCAAAAACTGCAGTCACTCAGCGTGCCTTCAAAACTGAATTTTAGTGAACCGCAACGGCAGGAGCCAGTATGCAAGGGGATTAGCGCCTAACGCCGGAGTTCAGCGGATTTGCGAAGAGACGATTTTTTTGCGAATGCAAAAAGTGTGACCTGTGAATATGTCCGCTGCAACGACTTGTTAGGGGGCGCAGTGATTATGAGCTCCATATAGTCCAAATACCGATAAGAATAAAACCGGCTCCCGCGATGTAAGAAAGAAGCTTGGGATCAATGTAGTTAGAAACGACGGAACCAGCAAGTACCCCTATCGCTGTTGCCGTGATAAGGGCTAACGACGCTGCCAAAAATACGGCTGTTAGAGAAACCCCTTCTCTCGCCGAAAACAGCATCGTAGCCAACTGAGTCTTGTCGCCAATCTCAGCAAGGAAAATAGTAGCGAAGACAGTCAGTAGTAGTTTTGGATCCATGATTGTTTCTATATGTTGGTTGTAGCCGCCTAACGCCGGAGTTCAGCAGAAGGACTAATGGGCGCAGCTTTTGCGAAAGCAAAAGGTGTGAACTTTTGTGCTTTCTGCTGCAACGACTTGTTAGGCGGCGGAGAGACGTTTGATTTTGATTTTACCAATAGTCTGCTCAGCCTCCCAAAGATCGTATTGCATTTGTTGGTTGAGCCAACTCTCTGCTGATGTGCCGAATGCCTTTGATAACCGAATGGCCATTTCAGGGCTGATGCCGGCGCGGCCATTTAGAATAGCAGACAGCGTTTTACGGCTCACGCCCAGCGCCTCTGCTGCGCCGGTAACAGTGAGTTCCAAGGGTTCAATGCAAAGTTCTTTGAGTACTTCGCCGGGATGTGGTGGGTTGTGCATTTTCACTAATGGTAGTCCTCTAAATCTACGTCATAAACATCTGGACCATCAAACCTAAAAGTTACACGCCAATTGCCTGAGACTCTTACTGACCAGGTTCCTTTTCTTCTACCAGTCAACTCGTGCAAGAAAAGTCCCGGTAGATCCATATCTTGTGGCGAAACCGAGACATTGAGGCGAGCAAGAATCAATCGAATTCGATTGGCATGATTCGACTGAATCCCACGGGTTGTGCCGGATTCGAAGAATCGCTTTAACCCACGATGTTTGAATCCATTGACCACGGAAATAAGTGTAACCTATAACGTTACAGGTTGCAATAGCTAGTTGAGCCGCCTAACGCCGGAGTTCAGCAGAAGGACGAATGGGCGCAGCTTTTGCGGAAGCAAAAGGTGTGAACTTTTGTGCTTTCTGCTGCAACGACTTGTTAGGCGACAACTGATTTGCGTTACTTGAAGCCATATTTTTTCATGTGCTCATTGAAGGCTCTTGCATAGAGTTTTTTCGACTCGATATGATCTGAATCACTGATCTCGCATCCGCAGTGTAGATACCTAATCAGAATCGATTGTGATTGACCTCGAATTTTTATTTGTTCCTGATCAGGACACACAATCCCGCCGATGCGATAGAGAAAGTAGTTTCGCTGACGAATCGAGCTTTTAGCCTCGGCTACGGCCCTGTTCTCAGACCAGCGGTTGTCCATATCATTGTCCGAATCCACACTCGAACATGCTACTAGCAAAAGGACGGTGGCGGCAGAAGATAGGAGTAACCTGGACATGATGCCTAACGCCGGAGTTCAGCGGCAGGCACGCAGGGCGTGGTTTTTGCGGAAGCAAAAAGCATGAACTGTGGGTTTGTCCGCTGCAACGACTTGTTAGGGGGCGGGATTAGTGTCTCGGTATTCAACGAGCTGAACATGCTTATTACCCCACCAAATGTAGCCGAAGAGGATAACACAGGATGTTAAAGAAGCTGGAAGCCAACCTTTGTTGTAAGCAGCTCCGACAGTGAGTACAAGTGCGATCAGGCCGATGATTGAGGCGATGATCTGGCGATGCTTGGTTTTCGAATCGACACAGATATTTAAATCGCAATGGGGACAAGGTCGATAAGGTTTAAAACTGATTCGTTCTACAAATTCCTTTCTTGAAATCACTTTTGAGCAAGAAGGGCATATGAGCACTGAATAGCCGCCTAACGCCGGAGTTCAGCGGCAGGGACGCAGGGCGTGGTTTTTGCGGATGCAAAAAGCATGAACTGTGGGTTTGTCCGCTGCAACGACTTGTTAGGGGGCAGCTCGTGCATGGCTATACCAACGTTAGACATCATTTACGTCCTTCTTAGTTGGATAGACTAGGCTATAAACGTAAGATTTTGAACCTTTCCTACTTACCCAGTCACCTTCCGGTGGATGGTCGAATTGATTATCAGGTAACACCGACCAGGGGCGGCCTGCTAAAGCTTCTGTAACAGGATCAATCGCGATCCAACCGTACTTTGGGTCTTTTAGTATCCAAAGATCAGCGTCACTCCTCTTATACCCAAAAGCTCCATTTTTGAGCTGTACTCGATTAAATCTATAAATGAGATCGTCCGACTGACGTCGGAGTTCGAAATAGGATTTAGAACTCATAGACCTTCTACTAGTGTTTTCTCGGACTGAATGGTCTGTTGATGCCGCCTAACGCCGGAGTTCAGCGGCAGGCACGCAGGGCGGAGTTTTTGCGCATGCAAAAAATATGACCTGTGGGTTTGTCCACTGCAACGACTTGTTAGAGGGCGTGGTGACTAGCATTTTTCGCAGAATAAGTTGATCGGAACAGATGCACCGGGCACATGAAGTTGTAGCGACAACCCCTGATCGTTATGTCCGAATGCGCTACCCATCGTTTGGGTTAAACGTTTGCCGTGCTGGTTTACAATAAGACTGATCATGTTTTCTGACTGGCTGTAGAAAGCATATATTTCTACAGTAGTTGCGGTGTGTATGTCTAGTTTGTACTTCTCGTGAGCCCACTCAACGCCAAAGTTAGGCAGCGTGGGTAGTCGATTCGTAACTGTTGAAGATTTGCCTTCGTATTTGAACAGAAGAATGTCTCCTGCTCTCTCCCACTTAAGTGCGTCGGGATTCCCCATTTCGATAGCAATTCGCATATCAGAGGATACCGGATGACTGGGATTAGCCACCTAACGCCGGAGTTGAGCGGCAGGTTTGAAGGGCGGGGTTTTTGCGCATGCAAAAAGCATGCACTTTGAAGCTGTCCGCTCCAACGACTTGTTAGGCGGCCGTAGGGAGTATTTTGAACCAGATATCTCTAAAAGGACCATGGCACCCTCCAAAAAAGGACCCGAGTATTGCATGGGTAGAGGTTAAAATCGGCCTCCTCGAGAATCGTCTTGGAGGCGATGCAGCTTTCCTTGTTTTGGAAGAACGCAGCTGTGTTTGCATGCGTTTCTTCTTTGCGCTTCGAATAGCGGAATTGCCATGCCGTTTTTGGGATTGTTACCCCAGTACGAAGTATTGCTGGATCGATGTCCACGAGCTCCAGTGCTTTGTTAAGCATCTCGCAACGGAGTTCGGCTAGGGCTAATCGATCTTCAATCTCTTTTCGGTGTTTGTCATCTTTGATCTTGCGGTGAAAGGACTCGTACATTTCTCGTTGGTCTCTGGCAATATTACATTGCCATATTGAATCGCTTTGAATATTGCTTATAAGTGCACCATGATCCGGCTCACACCCGCTGAGTAGCATAGTGGCTAGGCCAGCCAACAAATATCGAGTGGCAACTCGCATGACGCCTAACGCCGGAGTTCAGCGGCAGGCACGCAGGGCGTGATTTTTGCGGAAGCAAAAAGCATGAACTGTGGGTTTGTCCGCTGCAACGACTTGTTAGGGGGTGTTGTCATCGGTTGCTGTTCTTTGCTTTGGTTGGGGGATTATCGCCGCTGCGACCGAGAAAGATAGGGTGAGCAATATGGTGCTAAACAAACTAAATCCTGTGGAGCCAGCAAAATAATAGTGGCCGATTAGCGAGAAAGGTGCAATCAACAACGCGGCGATAAAATACCTAAGGACGTAAGCTTGTTCTGATGCAGCATGGCCAATAATTGATCGAGCAAAAGTCATACCGACTATGCCGGCACCGAACCGATAAAGCTGCTGCTGGTCATCAGATAACAAATGTCCAATAAGAGCAATTAGCAGAGCAGGAATCAGTAAGGAGAATACTAGAATTTCGATGGCCAGTTTTCGCTGAATCATTTGTAGCCGCCTAACGCCGGAGTTCAGCGGATTTGCGAAGGGGCGATTTTTTTGCGACAGCAAAAAAAGTGACGCTTTGAAAATTCCGCTGCAACGACTTGTTAGGTGTCAACGGGAACATAGCACTCGACGATGGTGGTTGCTGTTGATGCATAGTAGCCGCTAACCCAACTGGGATGAAGTCTTGCGCATAGACCAGATTTGGTGCGCCAGATAGTGAATATTGATTGTTGTGATGATTCTGTGTCGTCGATAATAACTTGGTAGTGCCCCTCCGAGGAGGTGATAGGGCTGATCGAGTAGGGTGCCGAATCAGCCTGCGTTTGTTGTCGCTCGACAGCGAAAATACCATCTTTGATGATCCAGTAGGTTGTTCCGAATAGGGCTTTGAAAGCTTTTTGATCCCTGGGTTCTAAGTCGTTTACAAAAGGGTTGGCCGTAGCAGAGCTGTCAGCGTCGGATACCCAAGTGTTTTCGAACCAAAGAAAATCGTCAGCGTGTGCTGACATCGAACAGAGCACTAGAATTACGGATAACAGTCGCATGGCACCTAACGCCGGAGTTCAGCGGCAGGCACGCAGGGCGTGATTTTTGCGAATGCAAAAAGCATGAACTGTGGGTTTGTCCGCTGCAACGACTTGTTAGGGGGCGACATGATAGACGCTGTTTGCTAGTGAAGGCAGAAGTTGGAGAACTTGAGGTACAAGAGGAGCGAGATCTTCGAGCCTGGTTCGATGGGCCTTTAATATGATGATGGCGATTGGTAGTGTTGCTTGATTTTGTTGGTACTCAATCCCTTGATCAGCAGTAACTAGCGCTACGAAATTGCGCTCGCTAGCCAATCGTAGAAGCTCGCCATTTTTGGTGCCACTCCATCCCATATTTTGGACAGTCATCACATCGATAGTTTCTGGAAAGCTGGCGGCAAGACGACGAGGAATGGACTCGTCAAGCAGCAGCTTCATCGTCTATATCGGTGAGTCTAGCAATGACAAGCTCGAGAAGCGCGATTGCTTGTTCTCTTGTTACTGTTGGATAGTCGTCCAAAAAATCGTCAATTCGGTCGCCTGCTTCGAAGTGCTCTAAGAGAACTCGCACCGGCACTCTAGTGCCGGCAAAGACCGGTGTGCCGCCTAATATTTCTGGATCTTTTGAAATTATTGAAGCCATTGGTGGAGTGTATCTGTGAAACGCTGAATTGCCTAGCTAAGCCGCCTAACGCCGGAGTTCAGCGGCAGGCACGCAGGGCGCGATTTTTGCGTATGCAAAAAGCGTGAACTGTGGGTTTGTCCGCTGCAACGACTTGTTAGGCGTCATCTTTGCCACCTCTCGGGTCGAGTCTTAGAAAGCGCCTGGGTGCGAATCCACACATC
The DNA here is from genome assembly GCA_035593235.1 of Phascolosoma agassizii. Classification (NCBI taxonomy): domain Eukaryota; kingdom Metazoa; phylum Annelida; class Sipuncula; order Phascolosomatiformes; family Phascolosomatidae; genus Phascolosoma; species Phascolosoma agassizii. Next base: position 3,733 of record JAVJHY011509858.1, on the reverse strand, counting down.
AACCTGAGAACAAAACCCATCTTGTACTCGCGAGCGATCTCTGTCCGTTCGTTCCCATCGATTGGGACTACCTTGTAGGGTTTAACTTCCCCTGCATGTTCGACATCAATATGAGGGTTCTTAAGGATGGCGTGGTACCACTGACGAAACCAGTGGTTAGAAGAAACATACAGTTTGTCGTGGTAGTCGAAACCGTAAAGTTTGCGAGTAAATACAGCACCTCCTCGATTCACAAACAAAGTTACGCCGCTTTCCATGTTGGGTTGTGCCTTCCATACAACCGCCTCTAGTAGGAGAAGGAGAACGAAGTATCCCACTATGACGACTAGTAGTATTTCCAGGATAGTCATAACGAGTTCCTTGCATCTAAGCACATGACGCCTAACGCCGGAGTTCAGCGGCAGATTTACTGGGCGCAGCTTTTGCGACTGCAAAAGGTGTGAACTGTGAATATGTCCGCTGCAACGACTTGTTAGGGGGCGGCGGGAACACTAAACATACCGACTCGGATCTCCAAAAGTTCATGATCTGTATCGAGCTCCTTGTACTGATCAGTAGATTTTACTCGAAGCACCACTTCGCTCTCCCAGAACATTACCAAAGCATCTGGGTTATCGATAGTAGGGGTTAATATCATAGATTCCGAGGACTGTATTCCAGCGTTCGGTCCTTTGAATATTTGCAGCCTGTGTTCCGTTTCGGGACCGTCGCAATTAGACACGATATGCGTAGCAGATAGTTCGCCTTTTTTTACGCTGGCGAGTTGTTCGGGGTGGCAATCAATGACCGTGCCCTTAAAAATGGACCAAAGGACATAACCGGTGAAAAGAACGCAGAAACCAAGGGCAATCGATCGCATTGATTAAGCCGCCTAACGCCGGAGTTCAGCGGATTTGCGAAGGGGCGATTTTTTTGCGACAGCAAAAAAAGTGACGCTTTGGAAATTCCGCTGCAACGACTTGTTAGGGGGCGCAACTACGATAGACATCGCCATACCTGATAAGTACCGATGGCATGGATAATACCGTAGGCCAAGCAGATAAGAGAACTCTTGACCAAAAATGGTGTGGAATGCTGCTTGGCAAAAGTGAGCAAGGGAATAACGGCTAAACCTCGCAGTGAATAGATGGCAGTTATGACAACAAGTGCTAACTGTAGAAGTGGAAGCTTGCCGATTAAGCCCGCCCCCGAGAAAGCATAAAGCGCCCAAATAAAAAGAACAGATGCGATGCCAAAGGTAACAATAGGCGGCACCCAAGAACCGGCAGCAGCTTCAGTTGCAAACCGCTCACCAGCGCCGAATCGCCTATACCAATCTGGGCCGCCGAAGATGATGGCGATGTGTAGCAATGCAGCTACGAGACTGAGAATACCGCCGAGAATAAGTGCGGCATTGATGGACTCACTCTCGCACACCTGTTTAGCCGCCTAACGCCGGAGTTCAGCAGATTTGCAAAGGGGCAATTTTTTTGCGGAAGCAAAAAAAGTGACGCTTTGGAAATTCTGCTGCAACGACTTGTTAGGAGGCGAGAGTGACGATGCAGAATTAGTCACAACAACCATCGCCAGCCTGTATGGGTGGGCAGGGTATATCGCCATAAGAACAAAACACGCAACAATCTCCGACTAAAGGCTTCAGTAGTGTTTTACAATTTTCACACTCGTAATACCACAAGCAATAATCAGTTGGCATTGTCTCTGACTTGGCATACGCGCAATTTGGACAAATTATTGTTGAATCTAGTTTTGGTTGAGCTTGATGCAAGGATAGCCGCCTAACGCCGGAGTTGAGCGGCAGGTTTGAAGGGCGGGTTTTTTGCGAATGCAAAAAATATGCACTTTGAAGCTGTCCGCTCCAACGATTTGTTAGGCGTCGTTATTAGAGAAAGCTCAGTAGTCATAACGGAATATACCAATTTTGCACTTTTCGCATCTAAGAGCCTGAAGAGTAGGCGCAGAAAACCAAGATATCTTCTTGCGCAATTTAGTGCCAGCAAGAAGGGTGTAGGTCTTTTCCTGTTCGGCCCATCGAAAGGGAGTGGTGTTGCCGGCGATGTAACCGGGTGACATCTCATCGCCGCACTTGGGGCATGTTAGATCGCTTAATGAATTATGGCCGGTAGATTCTGGCATATGGGATAGACGCCTAACGCCGGAGTTCAGCGGATTTGCAAAAAATCGATAGTCGTCTACAAAGCGACAGAACTTCACCCCATGAGAAAGCAGATAATCATCGACAGAGATTAGCGCCGCCTCGGCAAGTATCCGGCTCGCATTACCCCCAATCGGAATACTGTATGAATCTCTATTAGCCCAGAATATCAACAACGAGTTAATGAGCTTCGTAGTGTTGGGCGGTATTCCGATACCCAGCAAACTAGATTCTAAGCGATGAAGGTTCAGTCTATCGTAATAGTTTGCGATATCACACTTCACGAGAACCTTCACTCGCGAAGTTTTGGTTTTGGCACTTACGTGTTTCTCAAAGCTAGTAAAGCTATAGTTTTCATTAAAGAGGTACCCCTTTTTCGGCCGAAACCTGTAGGAGAATACGACCTTCTTCGAGATGGCAGGTCTATGTTTCTCTATGACATCGACGATTGTTAGGACCAGAGCTAGGTAGGTGATGGTATCCATCGGGTCAATCAACGCCGCGCGTCTAAAGTCGAAAGGTTCCTTTTTCGGGTAGAGGACGTGCTGAATTGCTCGAACCTTTAGACCTTGAACATCTCCAGAAGTGAGACGCTTTCGCAGATCGTTCTTGAGAACGGTAAGCGCTCCATCAAAGACGTCTAGAAGTTGAACTGCCAATGGCGATGATGATTCTTCAACAATTGGAGATCATCATGGCGGAGTTAACGAAGAAGCAACAATACTGGAAAGGCCACCTGGATGCGTTGGCATCATTCGACGGTAGCATCATAGACTACGCGCGGCATCATGATCTAGACCCGAAGAAGTTGTACGTGTTTAAGTCAGTGATACGCGAGCGCGAAGCGCTCGCTTCCTCGCCAACCGGGTTTGTTAAAGCGAGCCCGACAGCAGCGCCTGGTGGTTTAGCGAATGGAGGTGTTGCGGTTCTACTACCCAACGGGGTCCGGCTGAACCTGCAATCGTTAGACGCAACGACACTCAGCCAATTAGCCACGCTCTAGTGTTACAGCTGTGGCCAGATGAGATGATGGTCTATCTGCATCGTGAGCCAGTGGACTTCCGCAAACAGATCAACGGTCTGTCGGTTCTGGTGTCCGAAGCCATGGCGATGGATCCGTTCAAGCCGGTGTTATATGTGTTCACGAATCGCGCGCGTGATCGAGCCAAAGTATTGTACTGGGATACCAACGGCTTTTGCTTGTGGCAAAAACGGTTAGAGAAGCATCGGTTGGTCTGGCCGCTACAGCACGCGCAAGACGTCGTGCAACTAACCGGTGATCAACTCAACTGGTTGATGGGTGGTTACGATGTCTTCCGTTTTTCTCCGCACGAACCACTGAGTTATCAAGCCGTGATCTGATCGAGCGGGTATAATCCCTGTCATGAGTACGACGGCCGAAGCCCAACTTCAAGCAGAAAATAGTGTGCTAAAAGCCCAGCTAGAGACGAGTGAGCGTCAGGTGGCGAGTCAGGAAACAGCACTAGCAGAACAACTGCGTAAAGTGCAAGCGCTGATGCTGAAGATCGCGAAGTACGAAGAAGAACGGCGCTTAGATCGTGCACGCCGGTTCGGTGCAAG
>JAVJHY011509749.1:1056-12560 GCA_035593235.1 Phascolosoma agassizii | reverse complement strand
GGGGAGAACCGTGTTCCGCTCGGTCGCCGTCTCGTGTTGAGGGGGCGCCTCATGGCGGTTTTCGGGGATTCGCCGGGGGCGTGGCGAGGGCGCGCGGCGCTCTCTCCCACAACCGCGGCCCACTCGTTCCATGCAGAGCTAACGCTCCATCGGCGTTCGACCTGCGGACGCTGTTCAGCAACTGAGGTCGCGCGAGCTCCGCGCGCGGGAGCCCCGGCGTGCAGTGTAAGTGTGGCGGCTTTCCGCGTCTTTCGCGGGATGCTGCCGCTCGCGTTGACACATCACGGACAGCACTCCCCCACTTCGCTTCTCCCGCCAACCGGAGTCCTGTCATGAACGCTTTCGCTTGGAGCGTCGCATCCGCGGCGACGCTCGCTCTCTGTCCGCAAGCCGACGACGGCGTGAGTCTCTCGCTCGCCGACGACGCCGAGGTCACATTGCACGCGACCTGGGAACCGGTCACCGAATGGGCGATGGCCGTCACCGGCGTCCCCGAGTGCGACGTGCTCTTGAACGTCGAGCCCGAACACACCGTCCGTACCTACACAGGCGCGGACCTCGCGCCCTTCCTCCCCGAGGGTTCGGTTGCAGTGGGTGACGTGTGGAGTGTGCCGCGCAAGGCAGTGGTCCGCTTGCTCGAGCAGTTCCACTCCGGCGCGACGGCGTTCATGCACCACGGGCCCGCCGCGATCGCGGGAACGTGGGCGACGCTGCGCGCCGTCAACGAGCGCTACGCCGAGATCCTCACGAGTTCGCACGCGGACTTCCTCTTCGAACCCGACATCTGGTTCACGCCCGGGCAGTTCGAAGGCCGCTTGCTCATCGATCGCTCGAACGGGTCTATCGTGTCGTACCGCCTGCACGTCCCGGTGCGCATGTCGAACGTCGACGTGAACGTGCCCACCGAAGAGACGCGCAAGATGGGCAACAACCTGGGGATGCCGGGCATCGGGCTGATCCCGCGCATGGAGCTCGTCAGCGAGCAGCCCGAGCTGGACATCGCCTGGACGAAGTCGATCGCCGATGAAGACGCACGCACGGCCCTGCGTCGTGGCTTCTATGGCGACCTCGTGTGGACCTCCTTCGAGGACGCCGTCGCGCTCTCCGAAGCATCGGGCAAGCCGCTCCACGCGCTCGTCCTGCTCGGGACGCTCGACGACGAATCGTGTTGAGCATCCGGGCAGTCCTTGAGGGCGGGTCCGCTCTCAGCCGAACCGGTGGTCGACTTCCTGAACGAGAACTACATCAGCACCTGGGTGCTGATCGGGGACCTAGAGAAGCTCGCAGAGCACGAGGATCCCGCGGTGCGCGCCGCGGCCGAGATCTGTGACGTCGAGCACATCTACCCGGTCGACGCGCTCGTGATCTCGCCCAGCGGCGAGTTCATCGACGGACTTTGGGTGCAGGATGTCATGGGCATGGGACGCGGTCGGGCCGTGCTGCATCGACCGGAGTCGCCGTACTTCGGCCAGTGGTCCGACGGCTACCTGCGCTTCCTGAAGGACGCGCTCGCCGTCGTCCGCAGCAAGTAGACCGAACGAAAGCGATTGGGCGGCGGGGCGGCTCGCGCGCGCGGAGATTCAGGAAACGAGTCGCCAGGCGAAGGGGTAGCGATAACCCTCGCCGCTCATCGCCTTCATTCCCGCGACGATCGACAGCACGAGCTCGACGAGCCACACGAGCGCGGCCATCGGGATCAGAATGCAGAGCCCGATGCCGGAGATCGCGAGCAGGACGATCACCGGCAACAGAATGATGTAGGCGATCAGCAGCGTGAGCCGGAAGTTGAGCGACTCCTTCGCATGCTCCGCAATGAACGGCGCCGACTCCTTCTTCGCTAGATAGAGCACGAGCGGGACGACGAAGCACAGGAGCCCGCCCGAGACGAGGCTGAGCAGCAGCGGCCCGATGTGGGCGACCATCGCCCATGTGCGTTGCTCTTGGTCGATTCCGTTGTGCTCGCTCATGCTCGCATCGAAGAGAATCGGCCCGTAGGGATCAAGAGCCCCCTGCCGAACGCCGACCTTGCTCCCCCAGGGGTGCCGCGTAGGATCGCGCCTCCCTCGATGACGTCTCCGCTCTCAAAGCCCCTCGGCGCGCCGTCGCGCCGCTCGCACGGCCCGCTCTGCGCCCTGGCTCTGGCGTTCGCGAGCGCAAGCTGCGGGGGAGCCTCCGCGGATGCGTCCGGCAAGCCGAACGTCCTCCTGATCAGCATCGATACGCTGCGCGCCGATCACCTGGGCTTCTACGGCTACGACCGCCCGACGTCGCCGAAGCTCGACGCCTTCGCCGCGACCGCGACGGTGTTCGACAGCGCGCACGCATCGTCGTCGTGGACGCTGCCGACGATGGCGTCGGTGTTCACGTCGACCTACTCGTCGACGCACAAGCTGTGGGGCTACAACGGCCGGCTCGACAGCTCGTTCACAACGCTGACCGAGGTGTTGACGGCGCGCGGCTACGACACGGCGTGCGTCGTCAGTCATATCTACTGCACGACGCGACACGGGTTGCAGCAAGGCTTCGTGCACTTCGACGACGCCTACGCGTTCCCCGAGGAGGACGCGGACGAGACGATCACGTCGCAGATCATCGCGGACAAGGGCATTCGGTTCATCGAGCAGAAGGAGCACGCGCCGGACGGCAAGCCGTGGTTTCTGTGGCTGCACTTTTTCGATCCGCACGCGTCCTATCGCGAGCACGCGGGCTTCTCCGAGGCGTTTGTGACTCCGGGCGAGCGCTCACCGACGCAGACCGAGATCGATCTCTACGACGGCGAAATCGCGTTCACCGACCACCACGTCGGGCGCGTGCTCGACACGCTCGACGCGACGGGCTTCGGCAAGGACACGATCATCGCGCTCGTCGCCGATCACGGTGAGGAGTTCCAGGACCACGGCAGCGGCGATCAGCACGGGCACTCGCTCTACGCCGAGCTGATGCGCGTCCCGCTCGTGGTGCGTGCGCCCGGCATCGAGCCACGCCGCGTCGCGCAGCCCGTGCGCACGATCGACATCCTTCCGACGGTGCTCGACCTCACGGGGCTGCAACAGCTCGCGCAAGCGGACGGTGCCTCGCTTGCTTCCTCGATGCGCGGCGAAGCCTTCGACGCGCCGCCGGCGCTCGCCGAAGTACGCCTGTCGCGCTCGAACGAATGGGAGGCGGTCGTCGTCGGGCACCTCAAGTTCGTGCGGCGGCGGCAGCGCGAGGACGCCCCGCGCGAGATCAAGCTCTTCGACCTAGGTTCAGACCCGAACGAGCAGAGGGACCTGGCGAGCGAGCGCGGGGACGATGTCGCGCGGCTCGAAGCCAAGCTCGACGAGCTGCTCGAAGCGGCGCGCGCGAAGGGCGAGCGTTACGCAGCGGGGAGCGTCGCGCTGGATCTAAACGCGCAGGACCAGCTCGGCGACCTCGGATACGTGGACGGGAACGAGACGCAATGAAGCGCGCCGTCTCCATCCTCGCGACCGGCTTGCTCTTCGTCACGACCGCATGCGACGCGCACGAGGTTCGCACGACCCACTACGCGAACGGTAGGCCGTGGTCCGCGGTCAGCCTGCTCCGCGGCGTGCCGGACGGCCGCTGGACGACCTGGTACGAGAACGGACTGACGAAGTCGGACGGGTCGTACTCCGGGGGCTTGCGCGACGGCGAGTGGACCACGTGGTTCGATAACGGCACGGTCCAATCCCGCGGGTCGTACACAGACGGCGAGCACGACGGGGTCTGGGAGCACCGCTTCGCGTCGGGCCAGATCGCGAGCGAGGGCGGCTACGCGAACGGCCACTTGGACGGACCGTGGGAGTCGTTCCGCGCGACGGGCAAGCCACGCTCGCGCGCCGGATACAAGAACGGTCTCCAGCACGGCACGTCGATCAAGTACTGGGAAAACGGGAACAAGCAGGAAGAACGCGAGTACGTCGACGGCCAGCGGAACGGCCGCTCGACGACGTACTATCCGGACGGCTCGCCGCAGCTCGAAGAGCTCCTCGTCAATGACGTCCGAGGCGGCACACTGCGCGCCTGGCGTGAGAACGGCGTGCTCGCCATCGAAGCCGATTACGCGGAAGGACGCGAGCACGGCGAAGTGCGCTACTTCGGCCCAGACGGGTCGCTCCGCCCGCGGTCGGGCGTCTATGAGAACGGCAAGAAGCTCGGCGAGCTTCCAGCAACGGCCCCAACCGGCGACAACTGACGCGTGAAGATCCTCTTTCTCTCCCAGCGCGTTCCGTATCCGCCGAACCGCGGCGACAAGATCACGACGTGGCGCTTGATCGAGCGCATGCAGCGCGAGCACGACGTGCGCGTGCTCGCCTTCGCGCACGACGACGGCGACGTGAAGGCGGCCGAGGAGCTCCGCGCGAAGGGCTTCGAGATCGAGACCTTCGCGCCGCGCGGCAAGCTCGCCTCGCTCCCGCTCTTCTTCACGCGCACTCCGTTGACGCTCGGCGTCTTCGGCTCGCGCGCGCTGCAGAGGAAGGTGGACGAGTGGATCGCGGACTCGGATCTCGCCTACGCCTACTCGTCGTCGATGGGCGCATTCCTGCTCCCCCACGCAAGCACGCCGCGCGTCATGCACTTCGCCGAGCTCGACTCGGACAAGTGGCTGCAGTACGCGAAGAAGGTCGGATTCCCGATGCGCTGGGTGTACAAGCGCGAGTACGAGACGCTCTCCGCGTTCGAGAAGGAAGTCGCGCACGCGGTCGACGAGAACGTGCTGTGCACGCCGCTCGAGAAGTCGATCTTCGAAGAGCGCATCCCCGGTCCGTCGGCGGTTGTCTTGCGCAACGGCGTCGACCTCGCGCAGTACACGCCGGCCTACGACAAGGCCGAACCCGGTCACCTCGTCTTCGTCGGCGTGATGAACTACTACCCGAACATCGAGGGCTGCCAGTGGTTCTGCGACGAGATCTTGCCGGCCGTCCAAGAGCGTGTCCCCGGCACGCGGCTCTCGATCGTCGGCTCGCACCCGACGCCCGAGGTCCAACGCCTCGCCGAGCGCGACGGCGTTGAGGTCACGGGCTTCGTCGACGAGCCGCGCGACTGGCTCGAACGCGCCGCCGTGTCCGTCGCACCGCTGCGCATCGCGCGCGGCATCCAGAACAAGGTGCTCGAAGCGATGGCGATGGGCCTGCCCGTGATCGGCACGACGTCCGCGACCCAGGGCGTCTCGGGGGAGCCGGGACACGACTACCTCGTCGCCGACGACGCCCCTGGCCAGATCGACGCGGTTTGTGATCTACTGCGCGATTCCGAGCGCGCGCGACAACTCGGAGAACGCGCGCGCACCTTCGTCGAACAGCACTACGACTGGGAAGTCTGCCTGCAGCCGCTCGACCAGATCATCGCAGAGGCTGTCACGAGGACCAACACGAACTCCTAGATGTGCAGGGCAGGAAGACCCCTACCGGTTCGCGGTGGGGTTCATGAACTCCGCCGAGCCTCAGGCCGCTGTGTTCAACGAGTTGCTCTCGATCTGGGAGCCCCGAACCGCTTGCACCGCTTGTCCCCTGGCGGCTGAAGGAGCGTAGGATCGCGGACATGCCTTCGGATAGCGAGCGCTGGAACGAGAGGCCCGGAACGCGTCGCCTCGTCGCGTTGCTGGCGCTCCTCGGCGCCGTCTCCGTCCTCGTAGTGGTGGCTGCCCGCCGGCGCGGCATCGGGAGTCCATCCGAGCACGACGCTCAGCAGCCCGAGGACGCAGCCGCCGATTCAGGGCCAGTCTCGCCACCCGACGCAGCCGAGTCAGAAGGGCGCAACGCGATCGCGACCCAGCCCCCGGCGCCGATCGACACGGCCCGCTTCGACGAGTTCGATACGCTGCACGTGATCGTTCGCAAGTCTTCCGGCGCGCCCGCGGCCGGAGTCTCGGTGTCCCTCGACTTCCGCTTGACGGACCACGACACCGGACGACGCGTTGCGCAGGCGACCACAGATGCGAACGGCCACGCGTCGCTCGTCGAGGCCGAGTTCGAGCGCGAGCGACGCGAGCGGTTCCTCGCCGACGCCAACATGGAGTACGCGTACTTGGTCAAGGCGGAGGTCCCGCTCCCCGAGGCGCCGACGTTCGAGCTCGGCGAGGTTTCGCATTCCGAGCACCCGATCGTGCTGCGCTTGCCACCCGCCGGAACACTGCGGGTGAGCGCGACGATGCCCGGCGACTCTTCGGCATCGGAGGGCGGCGCGTCGGTCTGGTGGCGGGCAAACGGCGACGACGGAGCGTTCGACCGGGTAGGCCGACCGTACGCCCCACTCGTCGATGGGGTCGCCACGCTCGATCCCATTCCGCTCGGCATGGAGCTGCGCGTCCTCGTCGACTGTTCGGGCTACCGCGCCGGCGAGGCGCTGGTCGTCGGGCCGCAACGTGCAGGCGAAGTCGCCGTAGCCGAGGTACGCATCGGCGCGCCGTTCCCGATCGCCTCAGCACGGCTCGTCGACGCGAACGGCGCCCCCATCGGAGCACGCCAGGTTGCCGTTGCGTTGTTCACGTTGCCGGTCGACGCCGCGAACGACGCGACTCCTGATCGCCCGTCATGCCTTTGGACCAACGCGGACGACGAGGGGCGCCTGGAGCGCGTGGTCCGACTGCAACCCCGTGAAGACGAACGCGTCGTCCTGCTCGTCCACGAAGAAGCGCGACATACCGACGCGCTGGTCGATCGGTTCGGCCGCGCGGACCGCACCGTCGAGCTCGTCGACGGCGAGATCGTGGACTTCGGAATCATCGAGCTCCGACCGCACGCCGACCGGCGCTTGCTGGTGACCGGTCGCGTAACCGCGCTCGAGGGCGAACTTCCTCCCCGCGTGTCGGTATCCGCAATGGCGAACGACCCCGACTCCGGTCGATGGTCGCATCTGGGCGAGGACCGCGTCGAGATCGCACGCGACGGCACCTTCACCTTGCACACGATCGACGACGTTCCGGACCGATTCACCGTCAAGGCCGGAGCGCGCGGGTATCTCGGTGCGAGCGCCAAGGCAACGATCGGCGGTCACGTCGAGCTCGCGCTCGAGCTCGCCGGTCAGTTGGGCGGTCGCTTCGCAGCCTCCGACCCAAAGGCTCTACCACACCTCGCCGTCCGGCTCCGACGCGAGGGCTTCAGCCGCTCGCCCAACATCGCCCTGGGGGCGTTCGAAGTCGACGGCCTCGCACCCGGCGTCTATTCCGTCTCGGCCGAAGCGCGTAGCACGGACTGGACCTTCGCCACCATCGAGGGCGTCGTCGTCGAGAAGGGCGAGCGAACCCTCGACCCGCGGCTCGACCCGTACGACCTAGGCTCCTCGTGCCGCGTGTTGACGCTCACCATCTCCGACGATGCCGACGAACCGCTCACGAAAACGCAGGTGTGGCTCGCGGGCGACGGGCAGCGCGGGGGCACCGAGCGCACGGACGAGACCGGTCGCCTCGTAGCGCTCGTACCTGAGAACATCGGGCTCGTCTCTCTCCGCGCGCGCGTTGGCCCGCAGACGCTCACCGGCATGTGGAGCACGGACGTGGGATACCAAGGCGAGGTACGGCTCGCGCCCGAGTGACGCCCCCGAGAAGGCTACGGGTCTCGCGACCGATCAATCCTGACCGTCGGGCGAGCCGAGAGGCGGCCGGAGCCATCGACGCCGCCCTCGCCGAATCCGGTTGCGGGTTTCTCTGCGTGAGCGAGCGTTTCCGGGGGGAAGGCCAGGCTCGCGCCGATCAGCACGATCTTCCCCACGCGAATGTCCGGGCAAGCCGGGTCGCGCCCTCGGCGACGTCGACGATGCCCCTCGCCAGTTCGGAGGCGTTTGTGATCTACTGCTCGAACCCGAGCGCTGCCGCGGGTCTGGAAGCCGCAAGCTGGCCACGCGCTCGACCAGATCATCGCCAAGTTGCAACGCTAGAAGAGTCGCTATGAGTCAGGAGAAAGTCGTCGAGACGTTCGATCGTTGGGCCGAGGGAGGCGAGGACGCGCGCATGGAAGAGTCGCACGGCGACGTCGTGCGTCAGGTCGTCGACGCGATGGGCATCGTGCCCGGCGAGCGCATCCTCGACCTCGGTTGCGGCAACGGCTGGGCCACGCGCCACATCGCCAAGACGAACGCCGGCGTGCAAGCGATTGGCGTCGACTCGTCGCCCAAGATGATCGCGCGCGCCGACGAGCTGCACAGCTTCACGATTCGCGCGCGCTACGACTGGGGCTCGTTCGAGGACCTCGAGTTCAAGGACGACGAGTTCGACCGCATCTTCTCGATGGAGGCGCTCTACTACGCGACCGACCTCGACAAGGCGCTGGCCGAAGCATGCCGCGTGCTCAAGTCGGGCGGCAACGCGCACATCCTGATCGATTACTACGAGGAGAGCCCGGTCACCGCGTCCTGGGAAGCCTCGGTCGGACTCGACTTGCACCGCAAGAATGAAGCGGACTGGCGCGCGGCCTTCGAGCAAGCTGGCTTCTCCGATGTCGCGACGACGCGCGTGATCGACTCGCGCGAACCGGCGTCCGACGCGCATGCGGACAAGCACGCGCTGCACGCCGCGGGCACGCTCCACATTCACGCCAGGAAGGCCTAAGTCGAGCCGAACGCATCGCGTGCAAGCACGCTCCAAGATGCCGCGCTCCCCCACATCCGAATCTCGACCACCGCGGCTCCGACCGCGCACGATCGGGTGCATCGCACTCGCGCTGCTGGCCGCCATCATCGCGACGATGAGCGTCCTGCGGTTTGCCGTTCGCCCGATCGAGCTGCGCATCGCGGCGAGCGAGGGCGACATCGAACGCGTGCGCGACATCCTGCGCGAAGGCGTGAGTGTCGATTCTCGCAGCGTGATGCCCGAGATCGGTTTCGACACGAGCGAGATGAAGCGCAAGGTGTACCTCTCGGGCGCAACGGCGCTGTTCTTGGCCGCAGAGCGAGGGCATGCCGACGTCGTCCTTGCGTTGCTCGACGCCGGAGCGGATCCGCGCGTTCCCGGACGCGACGACCAGGATGCGATGAGCGCGGCCGTGGAGTATGGCGTGGGGATCGAGCTCGTCGAGGCGCTGCTCGCCGCCGGTGCCTACCCGTATCCGGCCGTGAGCTCGGCGATGCAGGCCGCCGACTTCGACGTCGCGCTGCGGCTGCTCGACGCGTGGCGCGACGAGGGACACCTCGATACCGATCGCAAGAAGTTCATCGGGATCGCGCGCGCGCGACCGGACGCCGTCGGGCACGCGATCGAGAGGACGCTATCGCGGTCGGACGAACCCGAGCTGCATCGAATTGCGCGCGAAGGCAACGCCGCCGAGCTGCGCGCCCTGCTCGACGCGGGCGCCGACGCGCGCGCCAAGGATCTGTTGGGTTGGACGGCTTTGCACTGGGCCGCGAGCTCGAGCGAGGCGCAAGCGAAGGTCGACGCGCTGCTCGCCGCGGGGGCCGACGCGAACGCGGCGAGCCGGCGTGGACTGCGCCCCTTGTCAATGGCGGCCACGGTCGAGCGCATCGAGGTCGTGCACCGGTTGGTCGACGCGGGCGCCGTGATCGATGCCATCGACGACCGCAGGAACACGGCCCTGCACGGGGCCGTGTTCTGGAGCCACGGAGAGGTCGTCGATCTCCTGCTCCGCGCTGGCGCCGACGCGACGCTCGAGAACTGGCGCGGCACGACAGCCGCGGAGCTCGCGCGCGATGTTCGCAGCGCGATCGAGGACGGTCGGCGACGCGGGGCCGATCTGACTTCGCGCTTCTAGCAGGCCGCGAGGAGACTCACGGCCTGCTAGCGCCGCAACGACCGATCAGTCGGTGACGGTCACGATGTCGGCCTTCGTCGTCCCGACGATCGCGAAAAGCTCCTCTTGCTCGGCCGCTGGAACCTTGAAGGCGTCGAGCGTGGCCTTGAAGTCGGCCGCCATGGCCGCCCATTGGGATTCGCTGATGCCGAGCTCGGCGTGCGAGTCCTTCATCGAGCGTCCGTTGTACTCGTAGGGCCCCCCGGTGACCTGGCACATGAGCGCCGTGACCTGCGTCTTGAGCCCGGCCTTCGGGACGCGCGCGCGCGACGCTTCGACGACCGGGTTGGCGTTGATCGTATCGTTCACGAGCACGCGCTCGATGAAGTCGTCGACGACGGTCGCGATGTTGTAGACGCCACCGAGGCGGCCGTAGAGCGTCGTGTCTTCCTGCGGGAAGATCGCGCTCGCATCGACCGGCACACCGGTGGGCGCATCGACGACGATGTCGGCCTTCGTGGTCCCGACGATCGCGAAGAGCTCCTGCTGTTCGGCTTCGGGAACCTCGAACTGGTCGAGCGTCGCCTTGAAGTCCGCGGCCATCGCGACCCACTCTCCCTCGGTAATGTTCAGGGGCGCGTGCGTGTCCTTCATGCTGCGGCCCTTGTACGCGTAGGGACCGCCGGTCACCTGACACACAAGCATCGTGACCTGAAACTTCAGGCCGGGCGTCGGAACGCGATGGCGCGCGGCCTCGACGACAGGGTTCGCGTTGAGCGTGTCGTTCACGAGCAAGCGCTCGAGGAACGCGTCGACGACGGTGCCGATCGCGTAGACGCCACCGAGGCGGTCGTAGAGAGACTTCTCTTCCTGCACGGCAGGGGCGGCATCGGTCGCTTGGGCGGAACTCGTCCCGACGAGCGCTCCAAACAGGGCGACGGTGGAAAGAAGCAGAGCGGTGATCCTCGATTTCATAGCGGCCTCCAATGGACCCAGGGGGGGTTGCGTTTCGAGACTCCGGTGCGAACAAACGAGAGTGCGCCCCGAGGCTACTCACACTGGCGTACACCGCGGCGCGGGTCTGCCACGGAATCCGACCCGATCTCGCGTCCGGTTTCGGCGTCGCGTTCCTGAACACGGGTCGGCCGAAGCGAATCGGCCTTCTGGGGCCCAAGAAGAGGCCAAATGCGCTCGCCGAACCATAACCCTACCCTACGTAGGGATATATGTTAAGTTCTCGAGACACCCACCACCCGGAGGCACTCCTCCCCTCCAGTCGGTAGCGGCCTCTCCCACACGACTCCGAGGCCCCCCTGGCGTTCGTTCCATGACCCCAATGGCTTCCCATGCTGTGCACTCCCTCGAGATGCTCTAAGCCCGCCGCGCTCCTCCGATCCGCCTGGCTCCTACTCGCTGCGTGTCTCGCGGGGAGCGCGAACGCACAAGTCTCGGCCATCGGCCCTGCGCCCCACCGCGCGTCGGGGCAGGCGACGATCCGCGTGGTCCGCGCCGAGAACCTGGGGCTCGCGGTGCTCGGATCGCCCTTCGTCATCGTCGGCGACCTGACGGGCTTCCTCGTGTCCGAGGCGTGGCATGGCGCTGACCTCGATGGCGACGGCCAGCTCAACAGCCATGTGCCCCACGTTCACGACTCGGCGAGCGGCGAAGTGTGGAACCTCGCCGACATCGACATGAACCTCTATTGGGTCTTCGACGGCGTCGCGTTCGGGTTCCTCGACGAGGCGGATCGCGCGCAGGACTTGAACGGAGATGGAGATCTGCTCGACCAGGTTCCGCAGCTCTTCGACTTCAACTCCGGCAGCG
>JAVJHY011509639.1:0-12560 GCA_035593235.1 Phascolosoma agassizii | reverse complement strand
CTGAGTATAAAAACGCCCTTATGGGGCTTTAAATACGCCAGTAATCGTTTATATGACTGAAAGCCGTTGGCAGTGGAGTCGGGCAAGATCTTTTCCTTAAAACTTAGGTAATAATGGCGGCAAGTGTAGCACAACCATGGGGGCGCTAGGCCAGAGCTCAGCCAGTGTGCAGCCCTTTAGGCTACCTCAAAACAGCATGACCTAATGGGTCTCATTGTTTAGTTGACCTAAGGATAAGCCGCAGGGATGATTAGCAACCGACAGAACCACGAGACAGAGACAGAAATCACTATGAGTAATTTTTCAGGCAAGCCAGGGAAAACCGGCCTTACCCGTATCATTCACGCCACTGGCTATTCGTGGACGGGGTTCAAGCAAGCGTGGCAACACGAAGCCGCGTTTCGCCAGGAGCTTTGCCTCGTACTCATCTTGGTCCCGGCCGCTATTTGGCTGGCCGCTGACAAGGTTCAACTGGCCATTTTACTGGCCAGCTTATTTGTTGTTTTGATTGTTGAGATGATTAATTCAGCCATTGAGGCGGTGGTAGATCGAATTGGTCTAGAGTTTCACACGCTTTCTGGACAGGCGAAAAACATGGGTTCTGCCGCAGTCACACTAGCCCTTTTACAAGTAGCGGTCGTCTGGGGGCTCATCGCGGCCGAGCGCTTCTTGTAAGCGACTGCAGCATTGAAAAACACCAAGCCCATGGTCACCGACATACTTTTTTAGTCGTCTTTGCGCTTGTGCAGCTGCAGCTGCAACTGGGTGAAACCTTCCCATACAGCGTAATAAGCATCGGCGCGGGCTTTTAACTCATTAAGCTCGGCCAGCTTCTCGTTAGCCGGTCGCATTTCATTAAAACTGTCGTCCACCCACTCGTAGAACACTTCTGAACGGCCTGTACGCTGGACGCCACCAACGTGATTCATGATGAACTCATCGTTAACCGCAAAAGCCTTCGATGGGTCGTATTCTCGCCCCAGTAAATCACTGCCTAGATCGTAGTAAGTCAGATTTGAAAACAGTCTATTGTAAATAGTCGGAAGTATATCCCTATGAGAGCCCACACGGTCTAAATCCTTAACTGTGCCAGCCTTTAACTGTTCAGGCAGATACAAATAAAATGGTACTCGGAATTTCCATGAACTTTGATTGGCGGGTAAATTAAACAAATAGCGCAGCTCGTGATCCCCAGCGCCGGCGATAATGGTTGATTCCGCCAGCTTGGGGTTCGCTTTGACTTGGGATATAAACTTGCCAAATACATCGTTTGAATATTGATAAGTTGTCATTATTTGACGCATTTTCACCGTGTCAGTCATGCTCGACAATGACTGAATTTTTGCCACATCTAAGGGCAGAGCCTGATAATCTGCTGGCGGCTCAAAAGGTGAGTGGTTAGTAATGGTCACCAGCACCACGAACAACGGCCGCTCATCTTCGTTCTCTAATAACTGACGAATAAAATCATAGCTGTAACCGTCAAACACCCCCCAGGTACGTCCACCCTTAGCCCCTGGCACAGAATTTAGAATGCTGTACTGATCATAAACTTCCTGAAAACCCAAATGCTGCATAAAGGTGTCAAAACTGTTCCATGCTTTCCGTCCGCTGGTGACAAATACTGTCCTATAACCCTTGCTGGCAAACAATTTAGCCGCCGAGGCAACATATTCCATGCGGTTGTACTTAGAGGATGCCGCGGTAAACGGGAAGGCGTGCTCACTGACGAGACGCTCGACACTTTTAACGGTGCCATTGGAGGAAGACGTGAAGCGAGTAAAGAAGTAATCCTCATTGATGTGTGAGGCCAACGCTCCCAACACATCATTCCCCTCTCCATGATGATTGATTAGGTTGGCTCCAAAGCTCTCCATCATCGACACCACCACGTTGGTCGGCGGGGCATCCTCTGCCAAGGTTGTACTGATCAAGAAGTCGTCTAGTTGAATATCACCCTTGGCCTTTACACCATAATACTGCTGGAAATTACGCCGCAACTTCTTTGCCGAAACCTTTTTGGGCTTACCACTGTGTTTCTTAACATTGTAGGCATCAAAAGCGGCCAAGATACCGTTGGGGACCATTTGGTTAAGAAACATCACCGGCGACAAACTAGCCCGAGCGATGGTTAAAGGTCGCGCCGTAATGGCACCGCGACAAGCCATAGCAATTAACAAAAACGCGATCAGACTGTATACCCGCACCGCGACTGGCGAGGTAATTTGTGGCAATCGATTAGCAAGTCGATAAGGCAAGCGCACCAGAGCTACTAGCACCAAGGCAATAATGATCAGCCCTGACAGGCCGATCCAGACAACGGGGAAATCTATCCAAATAGTTTTAAGAATTTCACCCGTATTCTCAGGCTCAAAGAAGTCAAAAATAAAGACATCAATCGGACGTTTAAAAACACCGAAATAGTTGTAGTTCAACATCGATATCATTAAGCATAAAAGCAGCAGCAATGAGTTACACAGCCAGACCAACGGTGTCACCCAACGCAACAGCCGCGGCGTAATCATAGTGAGTACGAACACCAACAGATAGGGCACGGCTAAGCCACAGGCCAGCATCTTCAAATCTAGACGCAACGCGTAACCCAGATCATTCAGCAAGAATTCGCCACTGTAAGCCGCGGCCCCCTCACCATAGGCCCAAAACATAGTTAATCTGGCCACTGAGAAGATGAGCAGCCCTGCCAACAGGGTAATGATGAAACTTGCTTGAATCCGCAGCCAATATTGGCTGCCATTTAATGAATTATTAGTCGACATAAACCTTGAATCTTTATGTTAAAGAGAATTAACGTGAAATTTAGGCACACAATACCACAACACACACGGCTACCGCCCCACACAGCCAAGAAACCCTAAGCCACACAGGGGGCGTAATAATTGCACTCCTAGAGTCATTGCCTCTACTATATACTCCTGTCTGGATCCAAATAACCAGTAACGACTTACCCGAAAACTAAAGCAGTGGCCAATCCATGAATCAAGAGAAAACCATACTCTCTCCGCACTTCGCTCAGAAAGATTACTTAATAATGACTGTAATCTGCACTCTGTTATTTGCCGGCGCACCGATACTGCATAAGGGCCCCGCACTGGCATTTATTTGTGCCCTCCTCATCGCCATTGCCCTCCTATTTAAAAAGAAAAAAATAGAGTCACCGCAGGTTAATCGATCCGCCCCCATTGCACTCGTTGCTGTTTTTCTTCTGTCGCTACCACATTTCATAAACGATGCATTTTACCCTGCCTCTTTGGACGTTCCCTCTAGGTATCTTATTGGCGGCTTCATTTTCCTTGCCTTACAAAACTGCAAGTTGAAATTAAAAGTCGTAGAGTATGCAATTCTAGCTGGAGCCTTCAGCGGACTTATTCTGGTTATATACCAGATGAGCCAAGGCGCCACTCGAACCGAAGGAAGTATAGGCATCATTCCATTTGGCTACCTATCGGCAACCATAGCGACCTATTGCTACATAATTTTTCTGCACAACATCGAATCAAATAGAAAGCTGCTTCTTATCTGCTCCGCCCTGGCAGCCACAGCAGCAATCTACGCATCGATCACTACCGGAACTCGCGGAGCTTGGCTTGGATTTATCGCGGGTTTTCCTGCCCTGTTTATATTTTACCTATTCAGAATCAAGTCTAACAACTTAAAGGCCCTATCCATATTGCCCGTATTGGCCATGGCGCTTCTGCTGCTTTCACCACAAGCTCAAAATAGATTAGATGACGGCACTGAAGACCTTGATCGCTACCAATCTACTGATTCACAAGCTGCGGAAGTACAAACAGACAAAGTAAAACCGAAAAGGTTAAGCGCCGAAGCAAACCCCGATCTCACAAAGAAAGAGCTGAGAGAATTACGACAACTAAGAAAAGCCAACCGAGCCAAAGCAAAACCCCAAAAACTGGCGGACAATTCCCTTGGCATTAGACTGGAGCTTTTAAAGCTGGGCGTTAAGGAATTTCTAGAATCCCCTATATTGGGTCTTGGCTACAATAAAAGGTCCGAATACCGAAAGGATCTAATCGAAAAAGGTGAATTAAGTCGACACATTGGCAGCAATGGCAGTGGCTCATCCCACAACGAAATCATTACTCTAATGAGCCAGAAAGGACTTTTCGGCCTAGCTATTGCTTTTATCTTTTACTGGCTTCCCATCTCATTGGCTGGCGGTATTAAATCAATTAAAAACCCAACCTTAAGCTCTCAGCTTCTACTTTCGACCTCTGCACTTTATATCATATACGGGATTTCCGAAGCCCCCTTAATGGGAACCCCGCACGCCATGATCTATTGCTTAACCTTGCTCATTCTTCACATAAGTAATAAAGCCGAGAAGTCATCGGAAGAAGAGCCAGCCACAACACTCTAAAAAGCATCTGCTATCGACCCATTTCGGCCCCTTGGTAGCGCGCGTAGCCTAACCCCCGTTCAACCTAAAGCAGACACTCAATACCCCACGCCAAGGGCTTGGGCCCTTTAAAACTCCAAGATCAGAGGAGGGGGGGCCTTTATCTAGGGAGTAGCGTCATAAGTGTTTGATTTTTATAGAGGGTATATTAAGATCGAGAGCCAAAGGATTGAAACGCGGAAGCATGGACTGGCTTACTATTTCTGGAACGCTCCCCCCTCCTAGTTTCCTATCTCTTTGTAAACAAACGAATTTTTGTCTGTGACTTTCATGACGCGTCCCAAATAAGGGGGCCAAGTACATATAAGGCCGTAGGCTTTTGAATAAACTGTTAGCTGCCTACATCATCAAGGATGTGTATGAATTTTGATAATTTCTGGACAGATATAATAACCACATTGGTTGGCGGTAGCGCTTTAACCTTTCTCTTTTTTCTTGCGCGAGAAAAACTCTTCCCAGTACCGGATGTTACTGGAAAATGGTATCTAGAAATGACAACCATCAACACTGCATACAATCCGTATCAAGATATGGTTCTTAGGTATGTACTAATGATTTGGAGAGAAGGGAACATCATTAAAGGGAGTGCTGAGAAAATATATGAAAAATCCTCCACTGGTGAAAGAGAGTACGTTGGAAAAGATAGAACACGAGTCAACATTGAGGGTTATATTGAAAAGAATTACCTAGGGAGAGATAGAGTATATATTCATGCTATTGAAAATGGTCACGGTAGAGAGTCAACGAATATATATGACCTATTACTAAACCCTAATGGAAAAATGGTCGGGAGCTTTAATTCAATGGTGGCAAATCAAGATGGTACGGCTACCTGCCAAAGAGAATCATTTTGAATTTTTTTTACTATGTGGCGACTATGCCTCTCATGCTTGTAGCAAAGTTAGTGTTCTTCCTTAATATTTCAGGTATGAAAGGTAAACTCAACAAATGCATAAGCACTGTAGATTTCAAACGTAGCGAAATACCTAGTAGTTTTGTTCCATACTTAGTAGCAGCTGAAGACCACCGATCATCAAGGCATCGAGGAATCGATCCTATTGGAATGTTAAGGTCATTCTATGTGCGGTTAAAGAAAAATGAAATCCAGGGGGCAAGCACTATAGAGCAACAATTTGTTCGGGTTGTAACAGATGACTACGAACGCTCTCTACTAAGGAAATTTCGAGAGCAGCTATTAGCCATATCATTAACAAGCCAAAGAATGAAAAATGATATTGCGAGAGCGTATCTTGCTATTGCATATTATGGCTACAATATTCATGGAACTAATGGCATTAACAGGCTAGTGAAAGGTGAATTGAACCACGCTAATGAAAAAGAGATTATATCGATTGTAGCTAGGTTAAAGTATCCATATTCGGCTAACGACTTTAAAGCATGGGAAGAAAAACATAACTTAAGAGTCCAGTATATTAAGCGTCGGCACACTAATGCAGCTAACAAGTTAAGCAAGCGGGACGCCTCAGTCGGCGCCCCTTCTTAAGGCGTTGAGATGACTCCCCCTGTCAACTAAAGCCATTACAAGGAACGTAACTAGTGATACAACTTAAAACCTTTCAAGACTGTACAGCTCAAGCAGGAACGGCGAAAAAGCACTTGATGCTGGGAAATGGTTTTAGTGTTTCATTATTTCCTTCAATATTTAACTACAAACGACTCGCTGAGAATATTGAATCCGAACGCATCAATATGCTTTTCGACGCTATAGATACTCATGACTTTGAATTTGTCATGAGGCGCTTGTTAGAGGCAGTTGATATTGTGCAGCATTATGATTCATCTGAAGAAATCACTGATCATATTCACGAAGACATTGAAGAACTTAAGAGAACTTTGATACATGTAATATCTAAATCCCACCCTCCTAAACCTTCGGAAATAACAGATCACCAGTATGAAAGCTGTCGTAATTTTCTTCTTAACTTTGAAGAGGGGAAGACCTACACCTTCAATTACGATCTAATTCTATATTGGGTTTTGATGCATTTTAATGATGATAAAGAAAAGAAACTAGCATGCAATGACGGCTTCGGTTATCCGTACTCAGATGAATTCGTTCCAGAGGAGGAGCGGGATACTTCGTTACACTGGGAAATCGGACGGGAAAAAAACCAGAGCACATACTTTATTCATGGGGCAATGCATATATTTAGTGATGGGTCAGATATTGAAAAATTATCCTATGCAAACCTTCGTGTGCCTTTGGCAGAGCAGGTTCAGAAAGCAATTGATCAAGATCGGTTCCCTGTGTTTATATCAGAAGGCTCGACTGATCACAAACTATCCAGAATTAAAAAGAACGGATATTTATCACGAACTTTTTCTTCCTTGAAAAGCATCAGAGGAAACTTATTTACATTCGGTCATTCTATTCGGGACGAAGATGACCATGTTTTTGATTTCATAAACCAAAACAATAAAAACCTTAAAATGTTCATAGGTCTTTATGGCTCCCCTTCCGAACCGCATAACCAGGTTATAATAAATAAGGTTGAGAGGTGGAGAAAATCTTACCCCTCAAAGATTTTTGAATTTTATGACTCATCATCAGTTGACGTATGGGGATCTTCCGAAAGTGTCTAGCTTCCGAAAAAACCCATATAGCAAGTTAATCAATGTTCGCCTTTGGATGGACGAAAGAAAGTAATGGGAAATAACTATGAACCTTTTATTAAACCTCATAATTCATTCGTTCTCGGCGATCAGCTTCTTGAAAGAATATTGTACGGAGGATCTGTCAAGGAAGGACTCGTTAGGCTGAGAAAATGCGCAAATGACCTAATATGTAAATCTAGCTTGTCAGAGAATTCTGACGATCTTCTGAATATATTCAAGGCAAAGAATATTGTGGTAAAGGCTGAGAATGGATTTACGGAAATTTCAGAGGCGCTTTCTAATGAAATGTGGAAGCACTACGATGTAATGGAAGATGATTTTTTCATTGTTGCATCCTTCGAAAACTGGGCAAAAGCCAAGCTGCTGGGAAAACGCTACTTTGTGCATCAAATAACGTCGCCGAATAAACTCGGCAAAACCCAAAGAAGTACGCCAATCCATTTCAGCACAATTAGAAAGCATGTAAAATCTGAACAACTTAAAGTAAAACATCTTACGCTTGGCCTAAATGTTCTCGTCAACGACCAATATTGTGCTGTTCTTGAGCTTTCGGATAAGGAAATATACTCAATTAAAAGGTTTAGGAATATTAGAAATTCTATCCATTTTGGAGGCCCAAACCTTTGGGGTTTCGATGAGCAGTTACTTGATGGGCTAATCGAGCTTAGAAATAGGATAAAATATGATGCTTAAGCGCAACATTATACAGTCGAAAGACTATAACAAATCAATCAAAGTCGCCTTCGGCTGGGCGCGCTAACGCGCGCCCTTTATTGAGGCGTTTGGAGTCCCATAAATATAATTAGCACGGAGATAGTATGTCGTTGAAAGACAGTCCTCACCCAATTTTATACTCAGCGATGAGTACGTTGGCATATAATATTAATAAAAAATACTATGGTGATAAACATTACCTTTGGTGTACTCCTTATTTCGGGTCTGATTTTCAGTCTCCACACTTTACAGTCCCTCCAAGCTCATCGCCTCTTGAAATATATAACACCTTAAAAAACGAGGTGGATGGTGCGGATCTACATAATACTAAGATAAAGCTGAACCGTAGAGGCATAAGAAATGGTGCTGGCGTCATGCTTAAATTAAAAAAAATAACTCAAGAAACTCACGATGAAATCGTAACCGTCTCTAAGCGAGCAAAAGATCAACAGTTCAAGCCCTTGTTATGTGTGATATCTCGTTTGGAGGCTGT
This sequence comes from Phascolosoma agassizii, assembly GCA_035593235.1. Lineage (NCBI taxonomy): Eukaryota > Metazoa > Annelida > Sipuncula > Phascolosomatiformes > Phascolosomatidae > Phascolosoma > Phascolosoma agassizii. Next base: position 4,281 of record JAVJHY011509639.1, on the reverse strand, counting down.
TCCATTTTATAAAAAAGTAGATGTCAAAGACCGCGCCAACCCCATGTCTCATGAGTACATCGTATCCGACTTACCTCAGTCTGCATTTGACATTATTAGGATTGGCTAAAATGAATGAATTAAAAATAATAGTTGAAAATCACTCTCTAGCAGATTCGCGATCCGCATTCTACTATCTGGGTCGCTACCTAAAGCAAGCTTCTTTTTACGACGAATATAAAAAGGATATATTCGAGGATGACTTGGAAAGCAGTCCGAGTAAAGTAATAAAACAATTAACTCTTAAGCTAATTGAGTTTATTGAGGTCAGCCAAAAGAAGAAGTCCTCAATATTTACGGATGATGAATTTATTCTGTGGATGGATAGAATAGACGTAGTAGAAAGTGAGTTAGATCCTGAGCCCACCGAAACGATAGTAGATATGGCCGAAAAAATGATACAAGATCTCGAACCTCTTAAAGTGAACGACACTAATGAGTCACACTCCTAATAAGGCGCTGCTACGGAAAATTTATTCGCTGTCGCACCTAAATCTCCGCAGAGCGCGGCGTTATGCCCTAGGGGTATATACAAACAATGGGAAGTAACATCCGTAATAAACCCTGTTGGTGTGGCTCAGGAAAGAAATACAAGAAATGCCACCTGATCCGTGAGCAGCAGACACCTCTTACACGTGGGGATCTAGAAACACATTCAAAGGATAAGAAATCCAAAAAGATATGCAGTGTTAAGAATCTATTTCCTGAAGAGTGTTCGGGCAAGATCATTAATGCGCACACAATTTCCAAAAGTGGGTCATTGAAAGAAATCTCTGAAAATGGACACGTTATGGGCGCGAAGCCTAGTCTGACTAGCCTTATTAAAAGCAATGGAAAGTTAGCTCTTGAAAAAGTAGGAATAAATAAGTCTTCAACATTTACTGGATTTTGTTCAGTACATGATAAAGAGATATTTTCTCCTTTGGAAGATGAGGAGATTACTCTAAGCGATAAACAATTGTTTTTACTTGCATATCGAGGATTCTGTAGAGAGTTATTCCACAAAGAGCAGAATAAGGAAACAGCCAGCCTGATGAAGGAGTCTGATCGAGGCCAAAATCGAGTGTTGCAAGCCATGATTCAGGGCCATGCCAGCGCATATGACAGTGGTGTGGATCTGGCATTGAGAGATATCGAATACATTAAGAGAGAAATGGATTTCAATTTAGTCGGCGAAGACTATTCAAAAATAAATCATTGTGTTTTTGAACTGAATTCACCTCCTAAGATTTTGGTTAGCGCAATGATTGCCCCGGAGATGGACTTTCAAGGTAATGAGCTGCAGAGGCTTGGGCTACAAGACGAAGTTTATGAATACATATTTTTTAATTGCATAAGTTACAAAAATAGGGGGTGCTTTGTTTTTTCGTGGCTTGCCAGCAATGAAAAGTACTGCTACAAATTTATCGATTCCCTTCTGAAATTCGATAATGAGAAAATATCAGATGCACTTGTTCGCTTTTGCTATTCTTTCAGTGAAAATACATGGGCCTCTCCTTCTTGGTGGGATTCGCTTTCTAAAGAAGCTAAAAATTCAATTGGCAGTAGATTGATGCACGGTACCCCCATGGAAGTTCACCCACCAGACTGCCTAATTGATGATGGTTATAGATTCAAGGCAATGAGTATCAGTAAACGAGAACTTAGGGTGTCTGAAAAGACATAACAAATCAATTAACTATGCGCCTTTCAGGCGCCGGACGCAGAAAATCTACTCCGGTTATTGAGGCGTTACTGAGCGTCTGCTTTGGGAACCGACCCTGCTTTAAAGCTACGCTACCCACTGACCGTTATTGGCACAAAGCAGACAACCTATAACCCATATATACAAGACGCCGAATCAATCAAAATTTAGACACACTAAAGCACCGAATCAATTGCCGACGTCACCATTTCTACACTGACCCCAAGCGTCATTCTTTCCGCGGTAGAGGTGTCTACTGTATCTGGCTTAATTGTTAAAGACGGGTCACGAACAACAACCGCTTTCTCGGCTTTCGGACTCCACTCCTCAACAAATGTCGGGCCAAAAACAGCGACTGTTGGAGTATTCAACGCCGACGCCATGTGCATTGGCGCTGAGTCCACACCAATAAATATATCTGCCCGCTGTACACAGGCTGCCAGCGTTTGCAGTGTCAGTTCGCCACATAAATTTACTACGTCCGCCGAGTCTAAGGCGCCAACAATTTCTGCTGCATCCTTCATCTCGGTTTCATTGGGTGAACCGGTTATAAAGATTCGGAAACCCTTGCCCCGTAAATAGTTAATAGTTTCTACCCAACGCTTATTATCCCAACACTTAAACTCCCATCTAGCACCAGGATGAACAACGGCAAGCTTGGAGCCCTCAGGGAAATTCAGACTGAATATTTCGGCTATTTTAGATGAGGATTCAGGACTAATACCCATGTCGAGTTTGACGTCATTTTCGATATCGATACCCAGAGCCGTCAAGGGCAGAAGATTTCTGGTGATGGTGTGCATCTGCCCGCCTGAACTCTCTGGCGTCAACGCAGAAAAGCACCACTTCCAAAATCGATTGTCCCGCTTTAGGTGAAGCTCGGAGACACTGAACTTAGGCTTAAGTAGTTTACTCAACACGGCGGCGCGCCATGAGTCACACATGTTAACAACCAAATCAAAGTTCTCTGAAGACAGCTGCCTATAGAGTTCGCGCTCTTTCTTAATCTGATAGGCAACACCGTCTTTTTTCCAATTCCGATCAACTGAAAAAACTTTTGAAACCTGAGGGTGATACTTGATCATGTCCTCCGTCTCAGAATAAACCAGTACGCACACATCAATGCCGGGATATTCATCCTTAAGTTTGTTAACCACAGGCGAGGTCAATAACACATCGCCATGGTGTCGGAACTTTATTAACAATGCTTTTTTATAAGTCACGAAGAAACCATATAAGTTAAAAGGCTACAGCAAACAATCATCACAAGAACTCACTCACGCCATTACTGCAGCGAACCAGTTTGTTATCTATAGCTTGCTGTAAGCGTAAGTCATTTTCTTGCAATGAGGCTCGAGCGTTCTCCTCGTGATAAATATGGAAGGCAACACCGGAGCCCTTTAGATTTTTTCTCTTTACGCCCGAGTTAATTAACCGAATAGCGAAGTCACTATCCTCTCGGCCCCAGCCAACAAACTCATTATTAAAACCATTTACCGCTAACGCAGCGTCTCGCCAAAACGCAAAATTACAGGTTTTTATTCCGCTCAATCTAGTAGCCTCCCCTTTAAAGAAAGCACCAACAAAAGGAAGCCTAATAGCGTTGAGTCTATTGGACACGCCATTCCAAAATAAATTAGGACAAGTACGTTCGGAGGAGAAGAAACGCTTTGTAGCCGTTTGACTCATGATCACTCGGCTGCCCTGTACAAAATAATTTCTTTCCGCCGCGCGGCTATGGTCGGCGATAAAATAAGGATTCAAAAGCATATCCCCATCGATAGCAACGATGTAGTCGCCGCTGGACGCGGCAATGGCTTTATTACGAATTTCTGCTGCGCGAAAGCCCAAGTCTTCCTGCCAACAATGGATCAAGGGTATTTTAAATTTTTGTTTGAAAGACTCGACGACTTTTCTCGTTTCTTCGCTGGAGCCATCATCGGCAATCACCACCTCTAAAGGCTGCTCTACCTGGGCCATAACACTGCTAAGTACACGACTTAATGCTTGCGGCCAATTATAGGTGGTGATGATCAGGGAGATGTTCATAATTTTGCAGTCTAATAGTCTTTATGGGGCTGTTGCCGCTTACCGTTAGCACTTCAAGCATTGCCGTGCATCGATCCGCGATGCCTTTAAGAACCTAAAAGGTTCTTAAGTTCACTTAAGATGATTTCGGGCACCAAAGGTGCAAACACCTCCGGCTCCACCTTGTCTTGTACGTTGGGGTAGTCACTGGCACTAAGGTGTTTTTGGTTTTCACCATAGGCGCCAACTAAACCAGGGCTCGTTGGGCCGTAAAGGGAAAGCGCCGGTACATTCAGCATAGCGCTCAGATGCCCCAAGCCTGTATCCACGGCGATAACCGCGCTGGCCTGGGCCAAGACGCCCGCAACACCTTGCAAGTTGAGCTTGGGAAGAACTTCTGCCAGCTCTATACCTTCAGCTATACGGTAGGCGCGGTGACGCTCAATATCTGTACCCCAAGGTAGACGGATTCGATAGCCCTGCTGCGATAGCTCTTGCGCCAACACCTTCCAATAGGATTCAGGGTAGTG
>JAVJHY011509528.1:0-56362 GCA_035593235.1 Phascolosoma agassizii | reverse complement strand
TACTATTTTACCATAAGGCCCAGGGATAAAACCAGGAACAATAAGTCCAAATCCCTTTTCAATCCAAATAGCTACAAATAAGATAAAGCAACAAAAGAAGCAAAAAAAAACTAAACATGTGCCGGCCATGGGCGGCGGCAGCGCAGGCTGTTCGAGGCTATTTTTTGAGCTTTTTTGAGACTATTTTCAAAAAAGCCCTAGAAGAAAATACCGCACAAGAACAAGAATTTCAATCAAGTTGGACAGACAAACCCAAGCACCTTTCTATATTGGTTCAGCCTTTAAACTATCAAGGTAAAGCTGGGCTCAGTGTTTTGCTCAGGGATCTCACTGCGATAAAGCGCCTTGAGGCTATTGAGAAAGAGTTTATTACCAATGTGTCTCATGAATTGAGAACCCCGCTTACATCGATTAAAATGGCTGCTGAGTCATTGCAGATGGGGGCCATTGCAAGCCCTAAGTTGAAAGACAAATTTTTATCTAATATTCAGCGTGAAGCAGATCGTTTGACCCGTTTGATCAATGAGTTGATTGTCTTGGCCAATGTCGAGGATGCCAAAACCACTTTGCATCTGTCTCACTTTGATCTTTTTGGAATACTGGATGATGTGATCTCCACTATGGCCCATCACAGTAAAGTGAATGACCTTCAATTGGTGAGAGACTTTTCTGATAATCTACCTGTGATTGAAGCGGATCGGGATCGTTTACTGCAAGTTTTAATTAACTTAGTAGACAATGCAATTAAATGTAACCGTCCAAACGGAACCGTTACCGTTCATGCCCACTCAGAGCCTCAAGGTATTGTGATTCAGATTTCCGATACTGGAATTGGGATCCCGAGCATTGATTTACCCCGCATTTTTGATCGTTTTTTCAGGGTGGATAAAGCCCGCTCTCGTGTGACCGGAGGAACAGGTTTGGGTCTGTCTATTGTGAAAGATTTGATTGAAGCACATGGGGGACAGATTATCGTTGAGAGCACGCTTGATGTGGGAACGACCTTTACAATGTATTTGCCTCATAAAGCCCGCCAAATGAATTAAGCCAACGACTTACGAAAATTAAAAAAGCCATTTCTGAAAAGAAATGGCTTTTTTAATTTTAAACGAACTAAATTCGTTCGGTAATTTGTTCCAGTTGAGAGCTGATCACAATGTCTTGAGCTTGCCAAGCGCTATTTGGGTGCTCTGTTGTTGTGCCGCTGATCATCAGCTTTAAGTCACCTAAGTGATGTTTTAGTTCATCAGCCAAGGCTTTTACCTCTTGGGGTGTGTTGCTGCGTTTAACAAAGTACACGACTGAGTCAGCCTTGTATTTCTTTGCGATTAACTTAAGTTCTGCAGCGGTATAAAAAGGACCTGGATAGACCACTTGGATTTGCTGGTGTGTGAGTGCCAGGGCAGTATAAAGCAGCTCTGTTTCGCTGAGTTCACTGCTGCTGCTGGCAAGCAAAACAGAGGGTTGGTCTGTTTGTTGGCTAATTTGTCCAATATGGTTAAGTACTTTTCTACGGATGATGGCTGCCGCCATTTCATACATAGGAGCTGGAATATGTTTCTTTTCAGTCAGCTCTTCAATTTTGGATAAAATAGGCAGCTCAATGTCCTGAAATGCTTCAGAGGTGCCTTTTCCAACTTGAGCTTGAATGAGCAGCTGCTCAAATTTCATCGGGTTACCGATTTCAAGGGCATTGATCATCAGTTCATAATTTGCAATCAAATGTACCTGAGAACGTTTGATTGATTTAAACCCTTGAAATGCTGAGTGTCGAAAGGAGTGTAAAATTCCTGTTCGATCTGCTTTAACCTCTTTTGAGATATTTTGAATCCCATGTCCCTTTTTGATCTGTTGAAAAGTATAACGTAAGATATCTATATCATCCTGTGAATACATGCGATAACCGTTGTTATCACGGTGTGGAATCAGAAGTTGATAGCGTCTTTCCCACAGACGAATTTGATTCAAGGTTAAGCCGGTTAATTCAGCCGTTTGCTTAACAGAGTGAAGAGGAGTTTCGTTCTTTTTCTGAGCAGTTGATTGCATTAATTTGCCTCTCATAAAGTATTTTTGACTCTATTATTTCGTATGACTAACCCACAAATCCGACAATTTTGTCTGATTTAACTTTACCCTAATTTATGCGGTCTTGTCAAGATTTGGATGACTGATTAATTTCAAACTATATTTAACCTAATTTAATTTTAAATTAATCTTAGTGGCTGTTTTTTATCAAAAAATGATTTAATTATTTTTGATAAGGCATGCTAAAATACAAACTTAATTTGAGTTTGATTTTAAATGAGGAACTTCGATGATTTACGATATTCAATCTATGATTCAGGGCATACAGGCACAAGAAAAAGAAGTCCAAGATAATATGTTGCCCTATTTAAAGGCGCTCAAGTTTATCATGGGAGCCGATGGCGAAATTGCTGACGCTGAATGGAAGGCCTTTCAACAAGAAATGCTACGTTTAAAAGTATCCGCTGAGATGATTGACGAAATCACTCATTTTAATATTGAGCAGGTTGAGTTAAAGCAGATTTTACCAAACTTACAAAAAGACGGCCTTAGGGCCCGCATGTTATTGCGGGATGCCATTCATATTTCCATGGCAGATGGCTTCTATGCTCCTGAAGAACGAGACTCTGTTCACCATGCAGCCAAACTTTTGGGGGTTTCAGATTATATTGTGAAATCTTTAGAGGCATTGGTTGAAATGGAGTACGCGGCGAACCACTTGAAAAAAGCCCTTCTTTAAACTCTTTAGTTATTCGCAGGGAAATACAGCTTGATAGTTTTGCCATTTTCTATCAAGGTACCGTGCTGTCATTTGTCTGGGGCTGTACTGCTCAATACTTTTTTTATCCTTAGGCTTTAACAAAGGTGACAAAAAAGACATGACCCGTGAAAAGTCCGAGACAGCAAAAGGTGTGATTGACCCTGTGTCTGTTGCCGCCAAATTTTGAATGTGCTTAAAATCTTTGGACATCTTAAAGCGAATTGTGATCAAGGGGGGGGACTCTGGTTTATCCAGGAGCCCTTGATAATAAATTTGAAGCACATTGGCATCCAGTAAATGGGCTTCTTTTAAGCGGGCTGTGGGGTGAGCCAGTTTTAGAATTTCAGTACTGTGTTTGTCCAGAAATGCCCGCATATGGTTTTTCTTACAGGGCAGAGGGCTACAGGCACTCATGCATAAAAGCAGGCTGATCAATATGGCCTTGTTCATTTAAGCGGCTCTCCAATTTTTGAACTTTTGGGTGGCTTGCTTGGTATTGGCTTGTTTAAAAATCGCTGAACCAATCACGATGACATCAGCCCCTGCTTCAATAATTTGAGGCAAGGTCTCATGATTTACCCCACCATCAATTTGAATCAAAACCTGATTTAAGCCTTTCTTTTTCAAAAGGTTTTTGAGCTGTTTTGTTTTATTCAGTACTTCAGGAATGAAAGACTGCCCGCCAAAACCAGGGTTAACAGACATGAGTAAAATCAAGCTGACCTTGGACAAGATATGCTCTATGGCACTGAGAGGGGTTGCCGGGTTTAAAACCACCCCAGCCTCTGCGCCAGCCAGTCTGATTTGCTCAATAACCCTATCTAGGTGGACACAGGCTTCAGCATGTACCGAAATGCGATCACATCCTGCTTTGACATAGTCTTCGATATAGTGTTCCGGGTTTGAAATCATCAAATGGGCGTCGAAGGGCAGGGTGCTTAAGGGGCGAATGCTTTTTATAAATGGGGGACCAAAAGTGAGGTTAGGAACAAAGTGCCCGTCCATCACATCTAAGTGGATCCAATCGGCTCCCCCTTCTTCTAATTGCTTAAAGACGTTGGGAAGCTGTGCAAAGTCAGCAGAAAGAATGGATGGTGTGAGAAGAAATGGAGCGTCTTTTGTATTCTTTTCGAATACAGTGCTGGAGGGCTCTAAATAGCGTTGTGCTTCTGCTGGAATACTTAGGGGTTCAAGTTTGCCTGCCTCGAGCTGTGATAGCTCTGTAAGGGATTTATAGGCGGCCTCTTGTTCAGCCTTCTTCTTAGATAAGCCACTGCCTTTTCCTAAAATCTTTTCATTGAGTGTGACTTCAACGTTAAATATGCGTTGGTGATCGGGGCCTTCTGTGCTTGTGAGATGATAGCTTGGCAGACATTTAAATTCGGCTTGAGCATACTCTTGAAACATGGCCTTGTAATTCAAAACTTCTTGGGCATCTCCAGCAAGAGCCAACTCAAGCTCGATCTTGAGTAAGGGCAGAATCATATTGGCTGTGTCTTTATAGTTTGATGATAAAAATACAGCGCCACAAATGGCTTCGAAAACATTGGCTAAAATAGATTCTCTTAAATGCCCTTTGCTGGCCTTTTCTGACTCTCCCAAAATAATATGTTCTTGCAGTCCGATTCTCAGGGCAGCTTTTGAAAGTGCTGCATCGCTGACCACGTAACTTCTGATTTGGCTCATGCGGCCTTCAGAAGTGTCCGGGAAATATTTAAATAGCCACTCACTGACACTTGATTTTAAAATAGCATCCCCAAGATACTCTAAGCGTTCGTTGTGGGGTAAAATCTGATAAACCCGATCTATTTGAACCGATTTATGTGTGAGAGCTTGGGTTAATATCGGAATATCAACTTTATAGTTAGGAATGCCCAGTTTGCTTAAAATGACAGGCAGTTTAATCTCAATACCCACAATAGATGTCTCTCTTTTTATATCTTGATTTCATAGTCCTCTGAGGGAGGGTATTTATAAAATACACCCAAAAACTCTTGGTTGCCACCTCTTCCATGTATGGGAGATGAAATAACTTTGTGTAAATACATACCTGACTCAGGTGCTTTGGATTGTATTCTTTGTAAGACTTCTAAACGCACAGCAGCTGATTTAACAATTCCTTTTTCATTTTGATGGGCTTCTGCCTCGAACTGTGGTTTCAGTAAGCTAACCAAATAACCATCATCGGCAAGCAGATGAAAGAGGGCTGGCAAGATTTTTAGAATAGAGATAAATGAAACGTCCATGACTGCCAATTGGGCTTTGGGGCTGTTTTCTGGATAAAGGCTTTCAGGTGTGAGGTAGCGGGCGTTCACTTTTTCGCGTGATGTCACTTGGGGGTGGTTGCGTAGGGACCAGTCCAGTTGGCCGTATCCCACATCCACCGCATAAATGTGTTTTGCTCCGTTTTGAAGCAAGCAATCTGTAAACCCACCTGTTGAGGAGCCAATATCAAGACAAACCAATCCATTGACTTCCACCTGAAATATTTCAAGGGCTTCTTTCAATTTAAGCCCACCCCGGCTGACGTAGGGACATAATTTTTGAATATGAAGGTGTTCGGGTAATGCATTCAGTTTGATCCCGGGTTTATCAAGCAATTGGTGAGGCAAGCGAACCAAGCCAGCCATGACTGCTGTCCGGGCTTTTTCACTAGATGGAAAAAGCCCGGCTTCAGTCAGTAAAATATCTAAACGTTTTTTAATGGGTTTATACGTCGTCGTGCAAGTATTCATCCAAGCGTTTGCGTTGACCATAATAGTGCAATTTACGCAAAGCTTTGGCTTCAATTTGTCGAATGCGCTCTCTGGTGACACCCATTTTGGCTCCAATTTCAGCCAAAGAACAAGGGCGGTCATCGTTGATTCCATAGCGCATTGTTAAGATGTCCCGCTCACGGGGAGATAGGGTGTTCAATAGCTCTTGGATGTCTTCTGATAGCATTTTATCAACCACAGTTTTGGTGGGGTGAACGCTGTATTCATCTTCAATTAGGTCAACCAAGCTGCGGTCATCATCGGGACCAATAGGGGTCGCCAATGAAACGGTGCGTTTGACCACGCGTTTTAATTGGCGAATTTTGCTTAAAGGCAGATTGGCTGCTTCGGCCAATTCTTCGTCAGAAGGATAGTGTCCCAGTTCAAAGGTTAACTGTCGTCTGATTTTTTTGAGGCGCTGAATGGCTTCTGTGGCGTGAACTGGCAGACGGATATTCCTGCCTTTATCTGCAATGGCACGGGTAATGGCTTGGCGAATCCACCAAGTGGCATAAGTACTAAAACGGTACCCTTTTTTATAGTCATACTTTTCTACCGCACGAATCAGTCCTGTATTGCCTTCTTGAATGAGATCCAAAAGAGGGAGGCCCAGATCGCAATAGCGTTTTGCAATACTGACGACCAGGCGTAAATTGGCAATAATGAGGTGGTTTTTGGCCTGCATATCTTCAATTTCAATGCGTTTGGCAAGTTCAATCTCTTCTTTTGCAGTCAATAAGGGGGTTTTTCCTATTGAGTTTAAATAGACCTGAATAGAGCTGATATCGTCTTCGCGGTTGAGGTTTTTACTAGATAAATCAATGTCTTTTTTATTTTTACGGCGGCCACGGCCTTTCATGCCATCACTAAAGACATCATCTTCTTCTCCGCTTACAGCGACAGAAACAGCTTTGCTTAGGTTCTTATTCATGTACTTTTCCTCGATTAAACACTTACACTGTAAGTGTGATTTTAAACTTTATCACTTTGTTATATGACAACTGCATGTTAATAGTGCTTCGGTTTCTTAACAAATGGGTGAATTAATGTATAAATTACATTATCTCTTTGCAACCACTTATATTATCATAAAATTTGAAAACAAGTCAAAAAAATTATGTTAAGATTTATATCTTAGGAAGTGAGACTTATCTACATTGGGTAAAAATATTCTATTTTTAATTAAAAGCAACAACAAAGTTAAATTTTGTATGCTATTTATTTTCTACTTGCTCTTCTTTAGTGGTTCTATATCTTATGCTAAACATCCTGGGTTCCCCAAGTTTTATAAAGAGCTTTATGTTCGGGATATGTCACATCAACTTGATGATTTATACCTTGCTCAAGTTGAGGCGCAACTCAGTCAGTACTCTTTTCCAGTGCGTGCGATTTTTTTACCTGAGACCCAAGGTGTGGGTTTGGCTACCTATGCTAAAAGCCTGTATCAGCATTGGAAGTTGCCCCCCGATACCATGTTAATGGTAGTGGCTTTGGATCGTGAAAAAATTGGTGTGCATATGGGGGCAGGCCTTCAGCAGAGGCTTTCTGAAAGAGAGCCGTCAAAAGAAATTAACTTATCAAAAAAAACAAAGAAACCCGGTGATAAATCATCTCCGCCTGAAAAAATATCCTATCTTGAGCAATTGCCTAATGTGGTAGAGGATCTGAGCCGATCTTTGTCTCAAGAAGAAACAAAACCGTCTTCCAAGCCCTCAGCCAAAAAATCAGTCAGCTCCCCTTTGACTGACAGTGGTGGCTTAGAGTCATCTAAAGTGGTTTCATCGAACAAGGGCTCCCGTGTTACCAAGCCTGTCACGATACGTTGGCAAGATTTTTATATTCTATTTTTATTGTTCTTTGTTTTTGTGTTCGGAGCTGTGGCTTGGTATGGTTTTAAATTTTGGAAAAAGTGGAAGGCAAACCAAGCTTTTATTGAAAAGCACTCCCTTAATAGTCAGGTTGTTTATGGTGAGCTCGAACGCATTTATGATGAGTTTGAAGACCTAATGCCTTCTTTCCATGGTTATAAGGGGGAAACCCACAAGAAACTTTCTATGTTTGTCAAAAATATGACCCAAATTCAAGACCGTTATGATGATATTTTTGATGACTTCGATGATGAGGTCAAAAATTTACAAGGGAAAGAAGGTTTGGCAGAAGCTGTTGAGTTCTTCCATGAATTAGAGCAAAAGAGGGACGAAGGGGCCAGTTTAAAAGAGCAGGCTGAGTTGGTGATTGAAAATTTAAAAGAAATTTCTGACAACAACCAGCGTTTATTAAAACAAGCAGAGGCCCAAACGGAGCTGTTTAAAAAACACTTGCATGAGACCAAGAAGCTGCACCCCCGTTTGAAGTTTTCCAACCTATATCAAATTCTAAAAACCTATCATGAGCAACTGCTTCGTTTTGAGAGAAGCAATGCCAAAGATCCCATGGGGGTTGAGAAAGCCATTAAGAAGTGCTTGAAAAATTTAAGTAAACTAGAGCGTGAGGCCCGTGCTTTGCCTCATTTATGGCAGCAGTTTGATCTGGATATCAAGCAACGTATCGCTGTTTTGAGTGCCCGTTCAAGAGATGGTGACTTGAGCTTAGACCAAACCAAGCAGTTAAAAGAGGTACAGAAGCTTTATCAGCTTTTAACCCAAGCAATTATTCAGGGTGACTTAAAGGTTTTAGATCAAGTGAACACCCGTTTTACCCAAGCTTTACAGACTTTAGAATTATAAGCAAAAGAGCCTTGGTTATAAACCAAGGCTCTTATTATTGAACTTAAGTGGGTGGTTTACAAGCGCGTGATGCGTTGATCTTTAGGGGCCTTAATGGACTTTGTTCTTTTGACATAGTCAATCAGCATATTGCGAATTAAGACGCCCGTGGCATGGCTGTCTTTGGCCGCTTTAAAACTGATGGCTTCATTGCCCTGAAAGACGTAGTCAGGGGCGGTCACTGTATACCATCTTTCCGCCTGTAATGGCTTGCCATTTACACGGACTTTGAGCAATGACTTGCCTTTCACGCTATAGCTTAAGCCAGAGAATTGCATGTTTTTCGAGACACCCAAGCGGCTGGCACTGATTTTAACTACCTCTTGAAGGTCTTTGCCTTTCATTTTAAAGGTGCTTACGGCATTGTCAAAAGGCATGATTTCAAAAATATTTCCAATGGTAATGGGGCCTTTAGCCAAGTCCGAACGAATACCCCCGGTGTTCATAATGGCAACCTCAGTTTTTTGTGACTGTTTGAGGATGTCAGCGATTAAGCTACCGAGCCCAAAGGGGCCATCGTATTTGCCATCAGTGCTCATGTCTTCAAGAGACTGACCGATCACCTGATTCATGTCTTTATCAAGCTGCTTGCCATAACCTTCAACGAGGTCTTTGACAGGTTCTCTATCAAAACGTTCGTCAATTAAGGTAAGTTTGCTTTCATAGCGTTTGATTTTCCCTCCATCAATATAGAGATCCAAACGGCCAACATAAACTCCCATATAGTAGGCGTGGTGGATCAATGTGCCACCAATGCCATTTTGATTTTCGTTTTTAACAAATTGGGCGTGATCCATTTTTGTATGAGAGTGCCCCCCAATGATCAAGTCAACATTTTTCATTTGTTTGGCATAATCAACGTCATGGAAGATACCAGCATGATGGAGGCTGATCATGAGGTCCACTTGGGGATTTAGTTTTTTTGTTAATCGATTTGCAATGGCTACAGGATCATTGAACTTGAGCCCTTTTTTGTTTTGTGTTGCAACAGCCTGCCAAGCATGGGGACTGACAAAGCCCATGACCCCTATCTTAGTGCCGTAAAGGTTGAATATATGAAAGGGTCGAAAGGCCAATAAACCTGTCTTTTGATCTGTTATATTTGCATTTAAAATAGGGAAATGGGCATACTGGGTTTGTTTTTTGAGGTTTAAAATGCCGTTGTCAAGATCATGGTTACCCACGGTCATGGCATCATACCCAGCAAGATTCATTGCTTTAATATCGGGTTCACCCAAATAGAAATTATAGAAAGGAGAACCTTGAAATACATCTCCAGCATCTAAAACCAAGGTCATAGGGTTTTCTTTGCGCACCTGCTCAAAATAGCGTGCACGGCGGGCAATGCCACCGACTTTCTTTTTTAACTTAACGTTATAAAAGGGCCTTAATCGATTGTGGGTGTCATTTGTAAAGAGTATGGTGATGTGTTTTTCCAAGGCCAAAGCGCTGGAAGGAAAAAGGATGAATAGGCTAAGACAAAAGCTTAGGCATATATTGCGGGGGTGAATCATAAGGATTCCTTTTCTAGGACTTTTTGGGGAGTATCATACCATATATAAGGGGTTAACTATCTAATTTATCGCCCATGATTTTTAAGATGGACTGGAGTCTCTCTAACTCGTGATTGAGTCCCTGAATGCGTTCGTCTTTCTGTGATAAGTAATTTTCTAGAGTGCGTATCATTTTTGTACTTTGAGTGAGTTTCTTGGCTGTATCTTGAACGGCCGATGTCCTTTCTTTTTGTTGGGCTGTCAACATATTTACAGACTGCTGAAGCTGCTCAATTTGAAACTGATATTTATAAATATCAATGTCATCAAGCTGGGTTTGTAGGGCCTGTTTTGATTGGGTTAAAATTTGGCACTCTATTTGTATGGTTTCATACTTATCCTGAAGATCTTGAAGGCTAACTTTGAAGTGATCTCGTGCTTGTATGAGTTCATATAAATATTGTTTCTCATTGCCGTAACTAAGCTGTAAACGTTCTAAATCAATGAGTTTGTCAAGCAAGGCGCTTTCAAGCAGTTCGAGTTCTTTGTGAAGGTTTAAAAAGTCACCTTCAAGGAGTTTTAAGTGACTCTCTAAATGGTTGCTTTTATTTTTTTTAATGCCAATATCCCGTCTGAGACGATTGATTTCTGACGTTTTATCGCCGAGCTTTAATTGTAAATCGATATTTTGTTTCTCAATCAAGTCTTTTTCTGCAATGAGTTCTTCGATTTGGGTTTTTGCATCCTCTAAGCCTGTTGGTAAATGGTGTACAAGTTCCACTTTTTGTTTGTAGGCGTTAGACAGTTTCCGGAGTTGATCAATGGCTTGCTCCAGTTTGCTTTCTTGGGTGTTAATTGATGCATCTTTTTCATTTAGTATTTGAATGAGCTTATTTTTTTCCTTATGCCAATTTTGCTCTGAACGTTTGAGTTTGGTGCGTTCGTCTTGTAATTCATGAATCAAAACATAGGACTCATAAACCTGCTGAGAAATGTCCTCTAACTCCTTCATTCGCTGATGAAGGGTGTTAATCTCATGGATATGAAGGGTATTTTTTTTGATGATGGTTTTGTTGTCTTGGCGCAAGTTAGCCATTGTTTTTGTTTTTTCATCTTGTTCACTTTGGATGTCTTGAATGGATTTTTTAAGATATTGTATTTGGCTTTTAAGTTGAACTGTTTGTTGTTGCCATTGTTTTTCTTGAGCTTTAAGATGGTCTAGGGTGTGGGCACTTGGAGGCAGTTCAGGCAAATGTTGATCGCTCTCTTTTTTTAAATCATATACTTTTTGTTCAAGGGCTAAATTTTGTGTTTGGCTGGCTGCCAACTCCTTTTCCAAAGCACCAATCTTTGTCTTGAGTTGCTTGATATCCTCAGTGAGTTCCTCGATCTCTTCTTCATTGAGCTGAAGCTCGATATCATCTTTGAGTTGGATCAATACCAGTTCAAGTTCCTCACGTTTTTGCCCATTAAGATAAACGAAAACAGAGGCGATCAAGCCCATAAATAGGCTGAAAATAATAGGGAAAATAAAAAGGGCTTGCTCAAAACCTTTTTCTTGGTCTGTATACAAAATGTATTTGGGACCCAGTCTTTTTTTTATATAATTTGAATTTTCTCTTAGGGCCGACTGTCCTGAAAACACACGTTCATCTTGATTGTGCCCCAAATTACTAGAAACAACTAACTTTTGTTGATTACTTATAATGGCCGGGAAATGGAGCTTGTCTAACTCTTGGTTAAGAGAGAGCAGTTTGTTTTGGCTGAGGGCTTTCATAAAATGGGGCTTGAGGGCCTGAATCAATTTTTCTCCCTCAGTGATATGATCTGGAAAATAGAGTTTTTGCCAAGTGAACATGCCCAAAAACACAAGTGAACTGGTGAGCACAAAGCTTAATAGAATTCGAATAAGATAAGACATGATATGAGTGTTTCCCCACAAAGATGAAGTTAGTCTTAGTTTAGCTCAACAATTGTAATTCCGTCATCACCTTCACCGTAATGCCCACTCCTGAATGAGGCCGCGTAAAATGAAGTTTGGAGATATTTGTGCACAGCTTTTTTTAATGTGCCCTCACCTTTGCCATGCACAATAAATATTTGACTTTCATTTTGTTGATAGGCAGTGTCTAAAAATTTTTCAAGATAAGGAATGGCTTCAAATACCCTCATTTGGTGAAGGTCACAGCTTGTGTCTACTTTCGACTTGATCTGAATTGAGATGTCAGAAGGTTGTTTTTTTTTCTTTTTGGCCTGTTTTCGACTGCTGGGGAGCAATTCCTTCAGAGAGACACTCATTTCGATTTGGTTCCAAAGCACTTTGGCTTTGTTTTGCTTGGGAAAAATTTGGGAAATTTCTGCATGTTGTTGTAAGGATGAAATAAATACGGTGTCTCCGCTTTTAAAAGTGTAATTTGTGGCTGTTGACAAAACAACCGCTTGGGGTTTTCTTTTGGTCTGATGTTTGGCAATCGGGGCCGGTTTTGATTTTGGTTTGTCTTGACCTAATGCCTTTAAGTGTAGATGGGCTTTTTTTAAAATTTTATCTGAAATACCTTGTGTCTTTGCCCATTCTAAAAGGTGGTGCTGTGGGGTTTCGTCGATTGACAGGTGATACTTTTTCTTTTGTTTGATACAGGTAACACTGCCCATGTGCTCATGGGGTTGGAGTGTTTTGCTTAAAAGGTGATTGTAATTGACAAGAAAAGATGTGCCTTTCAAATTGTGGAGTTGCTCTAAGATTGCTTTTCCCAAAGCAAAACCTTCGCCGGGGCTTGTTAAACTCATGAAGTGATCCATGAGCAATAGGCGTGAAGGGGCACTTGTTGTCAAGTTTGATTTCAGGAATTTCAATTGAATGTCTAAATGGGGAGAGCGGCACCATTTTATTTGGTTGAAAATCGGCATTGTGATCGAGCTTGCCGGTAAGGCCAAGCCCGACTGGTTCATTAAGGCCAGCATACCGATGCTTTCTAAAAGTAAGCTTTTTCCACTTTGATGCCCACCATTGATTAAAAAGCCACGCCAATTTGGGTGATTTAGACCAAGTGCGCTAATATCCGGTTTTCTTTCTAATTTGGGGCGTATGTGCAAAAGGCTTGAAAAAGAAATATAGTCTGATTCTTTTGCGAAAACCCCATTTGTTTTTTTACTGAAACAGGCTTTTGCATAGAGCACCTCTAATTCAGTCAAGATGCTTAGGTTAGCCAAAACCTGTTTACGTCGGCCTTTGATATGGGGGGGGATCTGAGTGTCGGAACCCAGGTTTTGACTTTGTTTTTTCCAGTCAGAAAAAAGTTGGAGTCCAGATATCAGGGTATAGAGAAGAGGGCATTGTTCTTTGACGGTATGGCTTTGGGTTTTAAGAAGATGTAAATCTTGATTAAGTTGGACCAGATGAGCCAGTTTCAAAGGGTTTTGCCTTGCAATATCTTGGCGTAAAGTCTGATGAGATTCTAGACCCGACCAATTGAAGTGGGACTTTTGGATAAATACTTGGGTTTCTTGGGTCAGTTGTTTTAAGTGTTGCACACGCTTAAGTTCCCAGGCTGGCTGGGCATACTTAAGTTGGTTTTGTACAAAGGTGCTTGGGGCATAGTCGCCCAATTCTTTGCAAAGTGTGTCCCAAAGAGGCACACTCCAAGTTTCGCGTTTCATGTCAACTTGCGTTTGAGCAACCGCTTTTTAACTTCTAGTTCGAGGTATTTAATGCGATCTCTGATTACTTTGATGTCTGGATCATTGGCTTCAGCATAGCGGACAAACAATTTATAATGGTTAATGGCCACTTCAATCTGGTCATTTTGCCAATAGACGTAGCCAATATTATAGTGGTACTTCCAGTTGCCGGGAGAATATGCCAAGGCACTGCGCATATGCATTAATGCATCGTCTAGCTTGTCCACATTAAAGGCGCTTACCCCTTTATGATATTTTTCCTC
Source organism: Phascolosoma agassizii (assembly GCA_035593235.1). Taxonomy (NCBI): domain Eukaryota; kingdom Metazoa; phylum Annelida; class Sipuncula; order Phascolosomatiformes; family Phascolosomatidae; genus Phascolosoma; species Phascolosoma agassizii. The sequence continues at coordinate 42,622 of JAVJHY011509528.1, read as the reverse complement.
GGCTATTTTGGCTTTTTCTTCTGGACTAGACAGATCACTCATTGTATATCCTCCAAATGTATTTTGCCTTCAAAGACACGTCTTGAGGGGCCAGTCATTAATATTTCATTTGATGACTCTAACCATTGTATCTCAAGTGGGCCGCCAGGTAATTTAATTATGGCTTGAGAGTTTAATTTTTGGTTTAAAATACCAGCCATGAGAACTGCACAAGCGCCTGTCCCACAGGCCAGTGTGGGGCCAACGCCTCTTTCCCAGACCTTGACGAGGGCCATGGTTGGAGAGACAATTTCTACGAACTCAATATTGGCCTGTTTGGGGAAAGCTGGGTGTTTGCTCAGGGCGGGTCCCCAAGTTTCAAAGGGAATCGAGTCTATTGAATCCACAAAGACGACACAGTGTGGATTGCCCATTGAAATTAGGCTCACTTCAAAAGAAGTTTGTTCATCTAATTGAAGGGGTTTGGCAATGACTGGACTTGTTTCAAAGCCTTTGGCAGGTATTCTTGTGGATTCGAGAATGGGAGAGCCCATATTGACGCTGCTGTGATAATTTTGAGGATTGAATTGGGCGCCCAATTGCCCTGCACCCGTTTGAATGAGATAATCATTTTTTTTGATTTTTAGAACATCGAAAATATAATGTAAAAAGCAGCGCAAACCATTGCCACACATTTCAGGTTGGCTGCCGTCCGCGTTCCAAATTCTCATTTCGGCATCGGCACTTGTGTGTTCAAAGAAGACAATCAGGCCGTCTGCCCCAACTCCAAAATGGGGGTTACATAAATATTTTGCCCATTCCGAAAAAAGAGTATTGGGAGGACAGTTGCGGGAATCCAATAAAATAAAATGATTTCCGAGTCCCTGATACTTAGAAAAAGAGAGCATAAATTGATTTTTCCTTTGAATTATTATAGCCCATCTTTATTGGGATCGTTTTTTTTGAAAAGATACGTTATGCTAATAAAGAATGTGATTGAGGAGGCACCGTAAATGCCCTTGCTTATTTTGATTTTTGTGGTCGGCGGTTTTGTGTGGTGGATGTACTATGATCGGGACCAAAGAGCGCGCCGTGAAGTCCAGAATCAAGAGCGTAAATTAACGCTGCAGCGCAGCCATGACCTGACTGTTGAGAATATACGTAAAGAAGATGAGTCTCAGACAAATGAGTTGTTTGAGCAAGCTGTACAGGGACTGGGTAGCGAGAGTTCAAGTGTGCGGGTCAAAGCGCTTTATGGACTAGAGCGTTTATTAGAAAATGCGATTGACAAACCCTATTGGCAAATCATTGAGGTGATCAATACCTACTTGCAGGAGCAACTTGATGGGTCAAATGGGCTTTTGCCTAAAGAGTGGCCCAAAGATTTAAGTTTGGCTTTAAATATATTATTGGAACGTCAAAAAAGCTATCAAAAATTACCTGGTGGTGTGCGGCAGAGTATTGTGCTTAAGGGAGTGGATCTCAGGGGACTGTCTTTCCATAAAGCCAATTTTCGAGGAGCCAAATTGATTGATGTTAAATTGAGCAATGCCCAATTAAAGGTGGGTGACTTTTTTGCATCCCATTTAGAAAAAGTGGATTTCTCCTGTGCCAATTTGTCCAATATCAATTTAACCGGCTCCAGTTTAAAAGAAGTCAGTTTTGCAAAATCAGAGCTTTTAGAAGCCATATTTATTTCAGCTGAACTGGTGCAAGTTAATTTTTGTGCAGCGAAACTCAAAGGCAGTAATTTTAGGGGAGGCCGTTTTGAGCAGATTAATATGTGTTCGACAGAACTCGATGTTTTGGGGATGACCAAAGATCACTTGAATGCCTTGATCATTAATGAAAATACCCAATTGCCGAAGGAGCTAAGACAATATACGAATCGCCTTTTGGAAAAAAAACCGAAAGAAATTTCATCCTAATTATTTTGATGCAAAGCGTGATAAGAACACATGAAATTCAGGTTATAAGGTGTTAAGATACAATCAATCGCCCTGAATGAGCACTGATTTTCAACTTATGAGAAACAGTGTCTTTCCCCAAATATGAAATGACGAAAGGTTGAATGCTGTGAGCGCAGAATTGGTAAGACAAGTCAAACGTTTTCTTGGTGTTCCCATTGAAGATGATGCCGTGGTTGATATTGCTCCTGTTCAAGATGAGCAGCGCCCGGTTAGCTCTGAAATTATTAAAGAACGCCCCAAAAAAACAAACAACAATAATATTATTGATATGAGTTCTTCTCTATCACAAAGTGAAATGATGATCATGGAGCCCAAATCATTTGATGATGCTTCTAATATTGTCGAGTCTTTAAGACACCGCAAAGCTGTGATTGTCAATTTAGGACAATTGGAAGGTGATGAGTCTCAACGCTTGATCGATTTTGTAGCTGGAGCAACCTATGCCCTTGATGGCAATCAAGAGCAAATCGGAGAAGGCATATTCCTCTTTTCACCCAGCAATGTGGTGATCAATTCATTGGGATCTGAGCACCCTTGGCTTACACGGGATGCCAGAGATTTATTCTGGCGTGTTGCCAAGTAAATTGTGGATACCCGTTTAGCCATTATTGGGGGCGGTGTTATGGGAGAGGTCCTGTCAAAAGCTGTGACGGGCTCCTCTCTGTTTCGACCCGAACAGGTTTTAGTGGTTGATCACAACCTCAATAAACTTAAAAAAATCGCCCGAATTTCTGGGGTGAGAACATCGACTCAACTGGATATATCCTCTGACTTGGACATTCTGATGTTGGCAATCAAACCTGATAATGCCCCAGAAATTTTACAAAACCTAGCCCACCCTCCCCGTCTTGTTATCTCTATTATGGCGGGTGTGCCTTTGTCTTATATGGCCTCTTATCTGCCCCCTGAAACACCTATTATTCGCATTATGACGAACACCCCTTGTTTGGTGAATGCGGGGATGTCGGTTTTGTCCCCGAATCCTTTTGTAAGTGATGAGCAGTTGGCTCTGACTCAAAACCTGTTTTCAGCAGTGGGTGAGTGTTCGATTTTGCCTGAAAAATATTTAGATGCGGTCACTGGATTAAGTGGCAGTGGCCCTGGCTTTATTTTCTTGATTATTGACGCCTTGATCGAAGCAGGGGTTTTACAGGGCTTGCCCCGTTCTACAGCTAAAAAATTGGTTTTACAAACTGTTTTGGGTTCCGCCCGTTTGATTCAGGAAACCAATGGACACCCTGCTCAACTCCGTGATATGGTAACTTCACCGGGAGGCACGACCATTGCTGGAATTCAGGTGATGGAAGAATATAAAATTCGAGCCACCCTACTCAAAACAGTTGAGACAGCCACCCAACGTTCTATGGCTTTGGGCCAGCAAAAAATGAAAGACGTTACAGGTGAAATATGAACCCCATTGTCCAAACTTTAAGTTCGCTTGAAGCGATTATTTCAATTTTGATTTTTATTCGGATTGTGATTTCATTTGTCCCTCAAATTCCCAGCGATCACCCATTGGTTAATTTTTTAATGGCAGTGACAGAGCCTATTCTAGCCCCATTTAGAAATATTTTGCCAACCACACGCATAGGAATAGATTTTTCCCCTCTGTTGGCAATGTTTACGATCAGTGCTGTTTTTGCCCTTTTAATTAAGATGGTGTCTTAATCGACGTAGTCGAAGAGCAGTTTTTTTAGCTTTTTTTCGGCCTGTTTAATTTTGCGACAGACTTCCATTTGTGACATATCCAAACGGCGTGCAATATCTGCTTGGGTAAGATCCTGGAAATACCGTAAGGTGATCAGTTTTTGATCCACTTCACTCAACTGCTCAATGCCTTCCATTAAATACAAACGGGTATCCATTTTACTTTGTAAACTGCCCTGATCATCGGCTACTGTATCCAGTAAGGTGTGTTTGTCACTTTCACCGTAGGAACGTTCTTGGTCAAGCCACAGCATGCGTGTTTTACGCTGGTAATTGCGCACCTCTTCGATATTTTCAAGTGGTAACTCTAAGGCATTGGCAATTTCATGGTTGCTGGGATCGCGTTTGAATTCTTGCTTGAGTTTTTTCTCAACAGTAAATAAACGGTAAGAAAGTTCCTGTAGGGCCCTGGGCCCACGTAGGAGCTGTTGCTTGTCTCTGAGGTAATGTCGGATATGGCCTGTAATAAAATGGGTTGCATAGGTTTTGAATGCGGCACGTTGAGTGGGGTCGTAGCGTTTGTGAGATTCGAGTAGACCTATCATACCGACTTGAATTAAATCCTCTACAGGATCTGTGCTGCGACGGGCCAAGCTATAGGCAATCTTTTTGACCAGAAAAGTAAATTGTTTAACAATTTCTTCTGGACTCTCCGAAAGTGGCTCGACATTCTTTTGTGTTGGTTGCGCCATGCGGCTCAAGCTTTCTCTATTCCAATTCCTGTTTTATTAAGTATACCCTTGTTTTATTTATATACCCAACTTCATTGTTTTTTAACCTAGGGTGAAATATATATTATAACCAACGGGCTGGGTTTCTGGGTACGCCACCGACACGAACCTCAAAGTGAAGGTGAGGGCCTGTGCTATAACCTGTGCTGCCTACGGCAGCAATGATTTGGCCTTTTTTAACCCTTTGGCCAGCGCGCACATAATAGGCTGATGAGTGGGCGTATAAGGTAACAACGCCTTTTCCATGGTCAATTAAGACTGCCTTACCATAGCCACCACGCCAGCCGGCTGAAATCACAACACCTGTGTCTGCTGCTCTGATTTTAACCCCAGCGGGAGCACCGTAATCCATCCCAGTGTGCATGCGTCGGGTTCTGAAAATAGGGTGAACCCGCCAACCAAAAGGGGAGGTTCTTGGATACCCTCTCACAGGATGGGTAAAACGGCCTGTGCCCAATTGAACGTGCCGGGTATTTTTTCGGCCCTGAAGCAGGCGTTTTAATTCAGCTGTAATTCGTCGAGAGGCTCGCTCTAGGGCCCGTGCCGCTTTTTCATGAGCTTGGCGCTCTTTTGTGATTTTACTCAGCTCAACCTTTTCTTTGCGCTCGGTTTTTTGATAGTGCTCTTTGGCCGCGGCTTGGCGGTGGGCTTCTTTGGTTACTTTTTGTCTCTGTTTCATCAATTGAAGCTGAAGCCGCTCCAAATTATCTTTTTCAAGTTTGAGTTTGTTGATAACTGTTTTGTCCTGATCAGCCAAATACTGATAGTAAGACATTTTACGAATAAAGCTTGTTGTGTTTTTTGCTTCAGCCAATTGGTTGAGTTTAGAATAGCGGCGGGTTTTGTACATGCGCCTTAAGCGCGCTTTTGCATCACCCATTTTGTCTTCCCAACGCTCTTCAGCCTTGTCTAGACTCTTGGTGATGTCTTCTACTTTTTTATGGGCCAGCTCAAATTGGCGGTTGGCCGCAATCAGTTTTTGTTGGGCTTTTTCCTTGTCTTGCTGAATGCCAATCAAGGTTTTTTTCTTTTGAGCTTCTTTTTCTTTTAGGGCTTTGACTTTTTTGAGATGTTCTTTTCGTTTTTTATCTTTGACCTTGATTTTATAAATCTCGGATCTGATTTTTTGCTTAGAGACAGCCCAAGAAGAGGGCGTGATAGTACCTAGTCCTAAGAAGACTGCCAAAGGTAGGGTGAGTAAGCGCTGAAAAGATCTCATACCCTTATTATACGAATAAACTGCCCAAAGATACAAGCAAGCTGACCATCATGGTAGAAAGAAAAAAGACCATGGTGATAATCAATATTACTTTCGAGTGTTTTCTTAAAAATCGCATCATTGTTCGTGTTTCCTGAAGTGTTGGTATATTTCCTGAGCCAGCGGGCGGGGAAGTTTTGCTTTTAAAATCAGCTCTCTGATACTGGCTTCTTTAATTTTATCGATTGAACCCAAAGTCTGCAATAAGATCTGTTTGCGTTTGGGGCCAATTCCACTAATTTGATCCAGTTCAGATGTCAGAATCCTTTTTGAACGGCGTTTGCGATGATAGCTTAAGGCAAAGCGATGAGACTCGTCTCGCACTGATTGTAAAAGGCGCAAGGCGGCTGAGTGGCGAGGCAAGCGCACCAGGTCTTTGCGATCAGGTAAGACAATGAGCTCTTCTTTTTTAGCTAAGCCAATGAGTTTGGGTGGTGTTAAGTTTAAACGGTCAAAAGCTTTCATTGCCGAGCTGACCTGTCCTTTTCCCCCGTCAATTAAAATCAGATCGGGCATGGGCAGGTGTTCCCGCTTTAAGTGTCCATAACGTCGTGTGACGACCTCTTCCATAGATAAAAAATCATTGGGAATACCCTCGGCACTTTGGATTTTATAGCGCCGGTAATCTTGTTTTGAGGGGGCTCCCTGTTCAAATACTACCTGAGAAGCAACGGTTTCTTGGCCTTGAAAATGTGAAATATCAAAGCCTTCAATGCGCATGGGAATGTCCTCCATATCCAATAGAATACGTAACTCTTCTAAGCCATCAATTGATATTTGGTAGCGCAAGCGGTGAGCTGACTTTTTAAGGCCCTGTTCGACATTCTTATAAACCATATCTAAGAGCTGTTTCTTTTTGCCTTTTTGAGGGCGGTGTAAGGTGATTTTACGCTCTTGTTTCTCACTGAGCCAGGTTGCAAGCAGTTTTTCTTCACTCAAGGTATAGGGCAAGAGGATCTCTTTGGGAATATCACCATACTTTGTATAGTGGGCATAGATAAATCGGGTTAAAATTTCTTGGTTTTCATCTGTGGCCTTGATGTGAAATGTGGCGGGCAAAGGGGCTTGTAAAATGCCTTTACGCACAGGAAAAATTTGCAAGTAACAGAGCATGGCGTCCCTTGCGATATGAAAAATATCCAGGTCCCAATTGGGCTGTGTCACAATTTTCTGGTGTCGTGAAGGGGCAAAAAATTTGTTCAGAGCCAAAATTGTATCACGCATTTGTGCTGCCTGTTCATACTGCATGCGGACAGAGTAATCTCCCATCTTTTCTTCCATTTTTTCTTTGAGTAAGTGAGATTTTCCATCAAGAAAAAGTTTGACGTCTTCAAGCATGACTTTAAAATCAGGGGAGCTGATTTTTTTCTGACAGTGCCCCACACATTTGTGCATATTATAATAAATACAAACCTGCCTTTCTTTTGAGGGGTCCTTACACTTTTCAATAGGAAAAATTTCTCGCACGGCATGAATCAATTGGCTGACTGCATGGCGGCTGGGGTAGGGGCCGTAATAAAGGGCATTGTCTTTTTTTAAGCGCTGGCGGGCCAGTTCAATGCGAGGATAGTCGTCTTTCCAGGTGATGCGCAAGTAAGGATAGCCCTTGCTGTTTTTGAGCAGGGTATTATAGCGGGGTTGGTATTTGCGAATCAGTTGTTCTTCCAAAACCAATGCTTCGACTTCGGTATCTGTAATAATGGTTTTAATGCTTCTAACCAAAGGGACCATGGCTTCTATCTTGGGGCCATGTAAAGGGCCACTCTGAAAATAAGACTTGACCCGTTTAAATAGAACCTTGGCTTTTCCAATATAGAGCACCTCTTTGTTTTCACCATGCATTAGGTATACACCCGGTTGGTGAGGAATCAGTGTGAGTTGTTCCGAAATTTGCAAAATTTATGCTCCAAAGGTATTAATGTGAATGTTCCGACTGAAAGATGGCTTTCCATCGCTCTTGTTGTTTCTCTAAATTAAATGTCTCATGAGCATAGGTGTACGCATTGTTTCCTAGTGTGGCAATCCAGTCTGGTGCATCAAGCATTTGTGTTAAGGCATCAATGAGTTCATTTAAAGAAACAGGATTTAACAGCAGTCCAGTCTTTTTATTCTTGATCACATCGGGAACGCCTCCATGCCGTCCTGCAATACTTGGTGTTCTATGTTGTGCGGCCTCAATAAAGGAAATGCCAAATCCTTCAACATCTTTTTTCACTTCTTCACCAGGTGATACGTAAATATGAGCAAGTCGGTAGAGGTAGTTTAATTCTTTTGAGGAGACAAAACCGAGCATTTGTACATGGTTTTCAAGTTCATGTCTTTGAACATACTCTTGAATGGTCTGTTTTAAATCACCTTCTCCAGTGATTAAATGGAGTAAATTTTTGTACTTTTCTTTGAGCTCTTTTACAGCATTTAATGCGAGTAAATGACCTTTTCTTGCTGTCAGACGTGCTGTGGTGAGCAAGATGATTTTGTTTCCTATGCCTAGCTTTTGTTTATATGTTTGTAGCTCATCAAAGGGATCTTGATGTTTTTCTACGAGCGAGACAGGCGGAATCCAAAAAATACGTGATTGAGGTACGCCTAAGTCTTTGACTAAACCCAATGTGAAATGGCTATTCACAATTACTATATTTGCGGAGAAAAAAATCTTTTTCATTAAAAAACGTACATTAGGGTTTTCGTAATTTCTCAAAATTTCTGAACCGTGGGCTACAAGTATATAAGGGGTGCCAGTAATTGCTTTAATATAAGCTGCGCTTATTCCTTCATGGGTCCAGCACATCGCGATTAAAAGATCTGGAGTTAACTCTTTTGTTTTTTTTAGCCCGTATTGTAAAAAAGGAAAGAGCTTAAGGCCTTTTCTATTCCAATAAGAAGGGAAATGAATGGCTTTTGGGCAGGTTGTTATAGGCGATTGTGGCGCAGGAACTGACGTTAATATTTCAGATTGAATTGATAGTGACTTGAGTAATGTCAGTAAACTCAGGGTATAACTTCCTATACCACCGATTTGTGGAGGATATTCACTTGTTAGAATAAGAACTTTATTGGGGGTTAACATGTGGATCATTTTGTTTAAAAATAAAAGGTGAAACCATTGATGCCATCAGAATAAATAAGATGGGATAAATGGGTATTAGGTAACGGGTTAGCATATTTAAGCCAGCGTGTAGGCAAAGAGTATAAACAAGCAGAGAACTCAGAATCCAACCTGAGGGCGAGTCCAGTTTCCATAAGCCAAATAAAGCCAGTACAAGACAACTGGTTTGAATTGCGCTCATAGCAAAGTACTTAATTGGAGCATTGATAAGCCAATCTCTGGTTCCTGGAAATGCTGTCCAATTCAAAAGGCTCCGCAAAAATGAATAATAAACGTAGTGAAATGGTTTTTCTTTTATCCTTTCTACAGCTTTCTGAATGAATAAAGGTTCGATCGTGTGCTCAATGAAATAGGCTTCTTGTCTTATTTCTTTATACTCTTTCATAATTTGGGGGTTTTTATAAATAGAGTTATTATTGTGAAAAATATTGTCATAATGTGTTGCCTGCCATAAATTAAACCCGCTGAGAGATGCCATAAGAACCGGGCGTTTTGCTACTTGATAGTTACGCACAATCCAAGGTGAAATCATGAGCAGTGAGGTTGCTAACAAAATGAGAGGTGCTGTGTAGTTGGTCTTGTTTTTATAGAGCTGAAATAAGATTAGAAATAAAGGAAGAAAAATCAGTGTGGGGCGAAAAAAGTGGGTGACCCCAAGCAAGGTGCCTGCAATGATGAGGTTCAGTATAGAAGGTTTTGTTCTCTCTGAAATATAGACCCACATGAGTATGAAAACCAGTAATAGGAGTGTATAAAAGCTATCAGCTAATAACATTTGCTTTTGTAGTCTTAAAGGAGGGTAGAAAGTAACAAAAAATGAAGCTAAAAGCCCTGTGTTTGTATTTTTTGTTAGCTTTACAGTTAATACGTAAACACAGAGTATTTCAAGCATGCCTATCCCAAGTTGAATCAGTAGCATATTCTGTATTGCATGCATATTCGATAAACGAAATAAGACATACCAAATAAACGGATAGCCTGGGGGGCGAATGGTTGTCGAGTTCACGCCATCAAAGGTGAATAATTGATAGGTTAATAAATTTTTTCCCAAATGAAAATACTCATAGGCATCTCTGCCATCAGCAATTTGAGCATAAGTTGAGGGCAAATGCAGCAGTTGAGCGTAAAAGAGTGTCAAAACTGGGCTGAGTAGGATGAGAATTAATAGACTATAAAAAGTTATTTTTTTTGAGAATAAATGTTTCTTCATATTAGCTATTGTACATTATGCTTTTAAAAATCAGTTAAACTGTAAAATATGTTGAAAATTTTATATTTTGGTGTGTTTGACGGACAAGCATGGCGCTCTGAGTATCCAATGACTGAAGGCTTAGAAGCTCTTGGTCATCAACTGTTTAAAGTGAATTTTAGAGCCCCGTTTGGATTGGGGATACATGCAGCTTGGAGAAAGCATTTTGATTCAGCTGATTTGGTGTTTTTACAAAATGGCATTCCTTTTCGTGAAAAGCACTTGAAACTGTTTCAAGATAAGCCTTTTGTATTTTTTGCATCGGAATACTCTGTCTCCAGTGCCATTCATATTTTAGAGTCAGCTTCTCCTCCTGATCTGGTTTTTTCACACAGCATACAAACTCACGATGCTTGTCTTAAAAAGGGCATTCAATCGATCCGCATGCATCACGCTTTCAACCCCCATATTTATTACTTAACTCCTTTGCCTTTTAAGTACGATATTGCTTTTATTGGTGGGATGACACCCAAAAGAGAAAAAGCGATTCAAAAATTAAAGCTTGCGGGTTTTAATGTGTTTTCAGGAAAAGTTAAAAATGTAAAAAAGATTAATCAGATTTATAATCAATCTAAAATTATTTTACACGTGCATGCGAAAGAAGAAACCTATGTTCCCCTGCGTTTATTCGAAGTAATGCCCACTCAAGGATGTTTGCTTATTGAAAATATGGGGAATAATTTAGATGAACATATTGGGAATGATTTCTATGAAATGTTTACTGATTTTGACGAGATGGTAGTCAAAGCCAATATACTCTTGGACAATGAGAGTCACCGTCAAAATTTAGTGTCTAAGGCACATGAGAAATCACAATTCCACAATTTGAGTGAGCGAATGAAAACCTACTCTGATATTTTTGAGGGCTTAGTAAAATAGTTGTTACCTTAGATAGAACAATCAACTTTTTTCACCAAACCATTTCCGATAGAGACGATCATAGTCTCCTGTTTCAATGAGTTTTAAAAGTGCTTGATTGACTTTTTCTTGAATGGGGCTATTGACTTGGAATATGATGCCATAATTTTGCTTTTTAAAAACAGGTCCCACTGTCTTGACCCAACTTTGGCCTTTATGGGTGGCGTAATATTTTAAAACGGGCTCATGATAAACAATGGCCTCCGCTTTTTTATTTTTTAGGGCATGATAGGCCTCATCAATATCACGGTAGGTGGTGGGGTGTATTCCCATACCCAATAAATAATCCTCAGCGAGAGAACCTCGAACGGTGGCCACTTCTTTATTGAATAAATCAGAAGGCGCATTGATATTGCCTTCGATTTTATTTAAGGTCATGGATGACGTTACTGTGGCGGTGAAGTAAGCAAAAACAAAGTAGCCAGCAAACATCAAGAAGAGCGCAAAGATTTTACCTGGTGCATTGCGAGGTGTTTTATCTCCGTATCCGACAGTGGTTAGGGTCACTGCTGCCCACCACACAGCTTCACCAATCCCTTTAAAGTAATGCGGTGAAAAATCCGGATTGTTTTTACGTTCTGACCACCACATGACATGGGCAGCAACAAATAAAATAACAATTAGAAAAATAATCGCTAAGACCAATCCGGGCGAGAAAATAACCCCAAAAGCTTGTTTCATAAAGCGAACTGCTGGGTGCCCCACTTTTTGGGGCACCATAATTTGCAAGCCTGACTTATAAAAGGGATGGGAAAAATCCACTTGCTTTTCACGCTCAGACGTCATGCCAATACCCGAAATTCCTAAGTCGACTTGTCCGCGCTCCACTTCATCGAGTAATTTAGCTAAGCTATTTACAGCTACTATTTCATAGGGTACATCGAGTTGAGTGGCAATTTGGCGCCATAATTCGATACCAAACCCACCATAGTTAAGTTTCTCAAAGGTGATAAAGGGCTCAAACCTTTTGACCGCCACTTTGATTTTTTTCACTTTAACTGGATTTTTAAGATGCTGGTTTGTCTCTCTCGGGAGCACAGGCATTCTTTTCATCTTTTGACGGGCTAACTTTAACCATTGATCGGTCTGGATTCGGTGGCGTGAAATCCAGTCTCTGGCATGTTGCTCAATATCTTTTAAGGTGTCCTCCCCCTCAAGCAAAAGGGCATTTTGAGCCGAAATATCTGTCATTGGAATGCGCACCTCTTCAAAGAGTGTGCGAATGCCTGGGTGGCGGCTGAGAAAGCGCCGATTGGCGACCACTCGAATATCACTGGGGGCAAAGCCCAAAAAACAAGGTTTGACTGGACACCCATCAACGTCTTTAATGGCTTGTTTTTTCTGTGCTTCATTGATGGGTGTTAAGGGCAACCAAATCATGTCTTTGCCTGGTTTGAGCTCTCCCACAGTCCAATTTGGAGTCCAGGTGTAAAAGAGCACCGGTTTGCCCTGACGAAACAAACGCAAAACCTCAAACATGAGGGCTGAGTAATTGCCTTGAACCTGCTCAACTGTTTTTTGTGCTTTATTTTCTTGAATGAGGGTCTCAATATTTTGAGCGCAGCCCCAGTCTAAATCACAGCCAATCAAATCAGCCTTTTGGTTTCCATTGTGATCAAAAAGCTTGGCAATCTCAGGTTTTTTAAGGTCATCAAAGGATGTGATTTTATAGTGGTCAGCTGTTTTTTTATCAATCATAAACCCTTGTAAAGCACCCGATTGAACTTCGTATCCGACAGGGAGAATTTCATTTTTATAAGGTTCCATAAACCTTAAATGGCCAGGAAGCCAGCCGTTGGGCCAGAAATCGAATTCACCTTCTCCAAGTTGGGTATAAAAGCGGTTGCCTTCTACTGTTTTTGCCTTTTCGACAGGGTAGCCTAACTCTTGAATGAGCTGTCTGAATACCTCAACTTGGAACCACCCTGTGTCCCAGGTTGCACGAGCCACACGCACGGCTTTAGTACTTGCTTTTGCTGGCCCAAGAGACAATAACAAGCTGGAAAGTAAGAATAAAAAGATCCATGATTTCAATTGTTTTTTCATATTCAATTCAATTGTTTTTTTAACAGTTTAACAGAGGTTGGTGAGCAGACTAACAAAGTCCCAATTCCTGTGTTTTGCCTCAATCAAGAAATCCGAGTTGTTGGTTTGGAGATGGGGTGACTTCATAGCCTAAGTGTTGATAAGCCAAATCGGTAGCCACTCGGCCTTTGGGAGTGCGGTGCAAAAACCCTTTTTGCATGAGAAAAGGTTCATAGACTTCTTCTATTGTTTTTATATCCTCACTAATGGCTGTAGCTAGTGTTTTGACTCCCACTGGCCCCCCTTTATAATGATCAATCATCATTTTAAGTAGTTCCCTGTCGGTGGGGTCTAAACCTTGATTGTCGATATGTAAGAGCTCAAGTGCCGCAATCGCTGTTTCACGCTCTATGGTTGGAATATCATGCACTTCAGCAAAGTCTCGCACCCATTGTAAAAGTCGGTTCGCCACCCGTGGTGTGCTGCGTGAACGTTCAGCAATGGCCAGAGCCCCTTCTTGAGACAGGGACGTGCCTAATTTCTTTGCGCTATTGATTAAAACAGACTGAAGCTCTAGAGGGGTATAAAAACGCAGGCGGTGAGTGAACCCAAAGCGTGTGCGCATGGGGGCTGAAATAGAGCCTGCTTGAGTTGTTGCGCCAATTAGGGTAAATCGTTTTAGTGGCAAGCGATTGACCCGTGCAGTATGGCCTTGGCCTGTGGCCAGATCAACGACAAAGTCCTCCATAGCGGGATAAAGATATTCTTCTGTAATTTTATTGAGACGGTGAATTTCGTCAATGAATAAAATATCACCTTCTTGTTGTTTGATTAAGATGCCCACAATATCTTTGGGTTTGTCTAAGGCGGGGGCTGCAATAATTTGAATATTGACGTCCATCTCTTTGGCAATCAACATAGAAATAGTGGTTTTTCCCAATCCGGGTGGGCCATAAAATAAGAGGTGGTTTAAGGGGTCCCCCCGTTTTTTTGCCGCACCAATAGCGATTCTCAGGTTTTGTTTGAGTTCTTCTTGCCCAACATATTGAGACAGTGACTGGGGGCGCAAACTGTTTTCATGGATGTCATGATTTTGTTTTTCTTTTTCAACCAGAGTGCGTTGTGACTCTGAGGGTTTTTGTGTTTTGCCTTTGCTTTTTTGAGGAGAATGGTCTGCTGGGATAATGGCCATAAATTACCTGATCTGATAAGTGTAAGATGTAATATTGATACTTGTCTTAATGACGGTTGAGGGAAGTGGGGGTTGAATTCCCGTAGAGATCTGGCGAAAAGGCTCTAGCGGTGAGTCATCACGGAAAACCTCTGTCGATGTTCTGTTTTTTGTTTCAATGGAAAACGGGACATTAAATTGCCAAGTGTCGTAGACAAACCCCTGACCACGATCAATATTGCCACTAACACCGATATTGGCAGTGAAATTTGGTGGCAGATTTTTCTCATCTAATTCCAAATTTGAAAATGGGATGCGAATTTCAAATTGTTTTCCGCCATCTTTTAAAGACCAAAAATTTGGGGGGTAGTTCAGATTTTCTATGATGGGAATATTACCCGGCAGTTGGCGGCCAAAGCCGACATCACCTTTTCCGTTGTTTGAGCCTTTAAAATAGTAGAAGTGTGTCCATGCTGAGGGCTGGTTCCCAGGTAGGAGACCTAAAAATGGGAGTCGGCCTTGAAGGGCGCTTGAATCGAAATTAATATCCGGGCCGTTCATTCGGGGACCGTCTGTTCCCGGATCTAGGACTGCTGTTTCTGAGCTGGGAGAGCCCGATGCACTGGGTGATGTTTCTGGGCTGGGGGAACCCGATGCACTGAGAGAAGCTTCAGGACATGGGGCAATTGATGCACTAGGTGAGGCTTCTGGGTTTGGAGAGCCTGATGCGCTGGGTGATGTTTCTGGATTGGTAGAACCTGATGCGCTGGGCGAGACTTCTGGAGTGGGAGAGCCTGATGGGGTTGGGGATATTTCTGGACACGGGACAATTGGTACGCTGGGTGAGGCCTCCGGGTTTGGAGAGCCTGATGCACTGGGTGAGGTTTCTGGAGTGGGAGAGCCTGACGCAGTGACTGAGGTGGATGTATTTGATCCATTTGGAATATTGAAAACAATATAATAGGTTACATTTGGGTTATTGTTTGCGATGATACCTTCAACAGAAAAGTTGAAAATCAGTTGCTTTTCTGGGGCGGTGAGTTTTCTGGCTGTATTGGCGCAGCCCAATGATCCCAAAACCAAGATGGTGCTTAAAATAGATAATGAAAACCGCTTCATGTTTTGGAGATCCCTTTGTTTTCTAAGGTGAATGCACCTGTATGTGAGTATACTATACTTTGGGTTTTTTATGATGCTGTCGGGCGCTTAAAGCGCTCCGAAATGGCCATTAAAAAGAGTCCCATTTCAAAGAGGAAAATCAAGGTTCCAGCCAAAATGCTCTGGGTAAAAATATCCACTGAAGGGGTAATGACAGCCGAAACAACGAAGCTTCCAAAATAGGTGTAACGTCTTTGTTGTGCTAACTGTTTTCTGGTCAATACGCCAATCATGCTGAGCATCAATAAAAGAATGGGCAACTGAAACATTAGGCCTGTAGTGAATATTAAAGTGGCACTGAAACCAATATAACGTCCCAATGAAATAGTTGGCTCGATGCCTGCCGGGGTAAAACCAATTAAGAAACGGGCGCTGATAGGCAATAAAACCATATAGGCAAAAAAGATACCACCTACAAATAAGAAGTAACTCACAAAGGTGATGGGTATAAACATCAAGCGTTGGCGTTTGGTAAATGCGGGGCCGATAAACCAAAAAATCTCTCTTAAGATGACGGGAACCGAAAAGAAGAGGCCCAGCATAATTGAGATTCGCATCACAGCCATAAATCCTTCTTCAGGTGAAAGAATGACAAATTTAACACCGGGCAATTGGCGGGTTAGGGTATTTAAAAACCATTGGTGATAAAAGAACCCAATAACGGCACCCAGCATGAGGGCCACGACACAGATAATCATGGCACGGCGCAATTCAGTTAAATGCCCAACAAAGCTCATGTCTTTTTCTTCTATTTGGAGAGGGGTGACCTCTTCTTTTTTTTCTTCTTCTGGAAGTGGTTCGAGAGGTGCGCTGCTCATGAGATCCGTCTTTGGCGATTGTATTCATGTAATAACATGGCGGCTGTGGTGGTGACATTGAGTGATTCAAAATTGTGATGAAGGGGAATCATGATTTGGACATCACATTGGGCTTGTAGGTTATCAGACAGTCCTTGCCCTTCATTGCCAAGCAGGAGGCAGGTTTTTTCTGAAAAAGAATAATCATAACTGCTCTGAGAGTCAGGACTTAATACTGTAGACACAAATGTCCAACCTTCTTCTTTGAGTTTGAATAAGGTGTCTGGTTCCAGGGAGGCGATGGGGATAAAAAAATTGGCTCCCATAGCCCCTCTTTGGACTTTGGGGTGATAGGGATCCACATGGGCTCCGCTGGTCCATATTTTTTGTGCTCCCATGGCATAGGCCAAGCGGATTAACGCCCCAAAATTGCCAGGGTCCTGAAGGCCTTCACTGAGAATATGAAGGCCGTTTTTGAGGGGGGATGGCAATGTGAAGTAATGGGCTACAGCGAGCATGTCTGGGGCCGACGAAAGGGTTGTTGCATAACCCATCAGTTCTGATGACAATTGGAACTGATGGGTATGTATAGGTTGGGTTGGCAAAGTATGGTTTTGATTAATACATATAAATTCAAGTTGAACCCCGGCTTTTAATGCCTCTTGTATGGGTTTTTTTCCCTCAATTAGAAAGCGCTTTTGCTGCTCACGGTGTTTTTTTTGGTGTAAGCTACGAATGTATTTAATTTTAGGATTAGAACGACTTATAATTTCCATGATCGCTATTTTACCGGATCTGAAACCATGAAGAGAACCTTCTTATTTATTCTATTTGCTATTTTGTTGGCTATTTTTGCACTGATTTTGTCCAACCTCAGTGTCTTGCAATGGGCTAACCCTCTTTTATTATGGGGATTTGTCGGGTTTTTACCGCTGATTTATTTAGCTTATCAAAACAATCTGAAAATCAAACGGTTTTTAGGTGAGTTTATGGATCCCCGCTTGCTGAAACGGCTCAATTTATCAGTATACTCTGGGTTTATTCTATTGCGCTCTGTGTGTTGGTTGGCTCTTTTGTCAGTCTTGCTGTTGGCCTTAGCCCGTCCCCAAGGCCATGAAAAGTCGGTGGACTCAATTGGACAAGGCATTGATATTTTAGTGGCTTTTGATATCTCAGACAGTGCTTTGGCTGTCGACATTATCCCAAACCGTTTAGAAGCAGCCAAGAATTTTGTAAGAGGCATTCTCCCTTATTTTTCAGCTGATCGGGTGGGGGCGTTGGTCTTTACCAATGAGGCATTTTCTATTTCTCCTTTAACCAATGACTATGATGCCTTTAATACTATTTTGGATGATGTTAAAACAGGGTTATTATCTTCTGGTGGGACATCGATTCCTGCTGTCTTTGATGTGGCTTTAGAGCGCTTTAAAAAATCTAAAGATGTGGGCAAGGTTTTGGTTATCTTTAGTGATGGTGAGAACCATGATGGCGATTTAACAGAGTCACTTAAGCCCTTAAAAGATATGGGCGTCAAGGTTTTTACGATTGGGGTGGGTACAGCCCAAGGGTCACGCATTCCTATGAAACATGATATTTTTGGCAGCATCGTATACAAGCGCTATCAGGGCAAGGATGTGGTCACTCATTTAGATGACACGTCTTTGCAAAAAATTGCAAAGGCAGGTGGGGGGCAGTATTTTCATATTTCAAAGCTTAAAAGTTTTGTGGCCTCCTTGCAGGCGGCCCGTTCGGGCTTGGCCACCCGGACTTATAAACGCTCTAAAATAAAGGCTTTTGAAGAAAAATTTCAATGGTACTTATTACTGGGCTTATTTTTTTTAATACTTGAAAGAAGTTTGGTGATCTGGGAGAATAAGTGGCAGAGAGGGATTAAGAAAGGGACTGAGTATATGGTTAATAAAACACCGAAACAATTTTCTAAGGTTTCTTTTTCTAACGTGTTGAAACGTTTTTTATCTCATAAACACACACAAGCTTGGGCAGGCTCTATGTTTGCCTTGGTTACTTATGCGGCATTAAATGGGGCTGCTTGGACCTTTCCTTGGACCCCTTACTTCTCTAACCAAGAGGGTCACTTGGCTTATCAGGAACAGGATTATAAGGCCAGTGCTGAATCTTTTCTAAAAGGCCTTCAGGGCAAGTTAAAATCCCCCCAGCTTTCTTACAATTTAGGCAATGCCCTTTATCAAGGTAAGGATTATGAGCCAGCCCTGCGACAGTACCAAAGTACTTTGACAGAAACAAAACTTGCCCCTGAAATAAAGTCCCAAACTCTTTATAATATGGGGAATACCCTCTACCGACAAGGCCAAGCTGGAGAAAACCCTAAAGAATCTTGGGAGCAAGCCGTTCAGTCGTATCAAAAATCCCTTGAGTTAAGTCCTTCTGATCAAGACACTCAAGATAATTTAGACTTTGTCAAAAAGCAGCTTGAAAAACTGAAGCAAGATCAACAGAAAAATAAAAAAAAACCGAAACAAAACCAAGGTCAGGGCAAGTCTCAGAATAAGAGTAGCCAGTCTCAGAAAAACCAGAATGGACAAAAGAATCCATCCCAACAGAACCAGGCCAATAAAAACGCTCAAAAAAAACCAGACAAGTCTAAAAAGAAATACAGTGACAAAGAAGTCAAAAATTATTTAAACGCGATGAAAGATGAAGAGCGCCGTCAGCGCAACCAAGGTGGTTTTCAACGCTTTAAGTCCAAAAAGAAAAAAAGCTTGTCAGAGATGTCCCCCGGAGATATATCTAGGCTCTCTTCTGAAGATTTACGTCGCTTGATGAATCAAAATAACGCTTTGCCGGGACAGAAAAACTGGTGATTTTTGGTATACTGTAGGCATGTATCAAATCCAGTCAAAAATCAATTTAAATACCCCTGAAGCCAAGCAAAATGCTGAATCTTATCGGCAGGCTTTAAATGAGCTCAAGGACAAACTCGAGCGTGTGTCTCAAGGCGGCTCAGTCCGTGCCCGTGAAAAACATAAAAAACGTGATAAATTATTTGTTCGTGAACGAATTCAAAAGCTGTGTGATCCCCAAACCCCATTTTTAGAGCTTAGCGCCCTTGCCGCCGATGCTGTTTATGAAGCCGATGTGCCTTCTGCTGGCTTGGTTGCTGGAATAGGTGTGGTCTCAGGCAAAGAAGTAATGATTGTGGCGAATGATGCCACGGTCAAGGGAGGAACCTATTTTCCTTTAACGGTTAAAAAACATTTACGTGCCCAGGAAATAGCCCTTGAAAACCATCTGCCTTGTATTTACCTAGTGGATTCAGGTGGGGCATTTTTGCCGAAGCAATCAGAGGTGTTTCCAGATAAAGATCACTTTGGCCGTATTTTTTATATGCAAGCCCAAATGTCTGCCAAAGGCATTCCTCAAATCGCAGTGGTAATGGGTTCTTGTACCGCAGGTGGTGCTTATGTGCCCGCCATGTCCGATGAAACCATTATCGTTAAAGAGCAGGGCACCATATTTTTAGGGGGGCCCCCCTTGGTCAAAGCAGCAACGGGAGAAGTTGTGACGGCCGAAGATTTGGGCGGTGGAGATGTTCATACCCGTATTTCCGGTGTGGCCGATCACTTGGCCAAGGATGATGATGAGGCGTTAGAGATAGCCCGTCATATTGTCGAAAACTTAAACTTGACCAAACCTGTTGATATGGATATTAAGGCCCCGCTTGAGCCAGCTTACCCTTCAGAAGATCTCTATAGTATTGTTCCTGCAGATGAGAAAAAAACCTATGATGTGAGAGAGATTTTAGCCCGTTTACTCGATGGCAGTGAATTTCATGAGTTTAAGGCCCTCCATGGTCCAACTCTGGTCTGTGGTTTTGGACGCATTATGGGGTATCCCGTAGGTATTATTGCGAATAATGGCATTCTTTTTTCAGAAAGTGCTCGAAAAGGTGCGCATTTTATTGAGCTGTGTAGCCAACGTAAGATTCCCTTGGTATTCCTGCAAAATATTGTGGGCTTTATGGTGGGCAAAGATTACGAGCATGGTGGTATTGCCCGAGACGGTGCCAAATTGGTGCAGGCCGTTGCAACGACTTCTGTTCCCAAATTCACTGTGGTGATTGGGGGCTCTTATGGGGCTGGTAATTATGGCATGTGTGGTCGGGCTTACAGTCCCCGTTTGATGTGGATGTGGCCTAAATCTAAAATAGGTGTTATGGGTGGCGAACAGGCTGCCAATGTGCTTTTGACTGTGAAGCGAGATCAACTGGTGGCAAGAGGTCTTCCTGATATGACCCCAGAAGAGCAAGCTGCTTTTAAAGCACCCATATTAGAAAAGTATGCTGAAGAAAACAGTGCTTATTATAGTTCTGCCCGCCTTTGGGATGATGGCGTTATTGATCCTGTTGATACCCGTACTGTATTGGGACTGGCAATATCAGCTTCTTTGAATGCCCCTATCGAAGACACCCGTTTTAGTGTGTTTAGAATGTAGTTATTGGGGAGGGGTGCTCGGTCTAACCGAGCCAGTCCTTAGCCTCTTCGAGATCAGCTTGTAGCAAGCTCAGTTTACGCTGGTAGGTCTCGTAAAAAGGGGCCAGACTTTGGGTTATGATTTGCCTGACTTTAAAATCTTGGTATTGGTCTTCAAACAGGGCTGAATTGTCTAAGATATGTTCAAGTTCTGTTTCAATATTTTTTATTCCCAGACCATCATGGGCCTCTTGTACCCGTATATTGAGTGCAATAATGTGAGCTTGATTTTCTTCTAAAGCCCCTTTGAAGTCCATCAGCTCTTGGCAAATGGCTGACATCGCTTTGAGGTAGTCTTTATATTGTTCTGTATAAGCCAATTGTTGGCGCAGTCCCATGGTGTCATACTCACTGTCCAATTGAGCAAGATTCCCCTGCATGGTTTGGCAAAAAGTCAAAAGCCCATGGTGGCGGGCATAAAACAATTGAACTTCTTGCAAGATGCAGGAGGGAGCATGTTTGTGCTCTATGCTGATATTGTAATTTTCTTGATGGATATAAGCTTGGGTTTCTCTAAATAGCTTTTCAAGGGGACTGAGTTGTTTATAGGCTTTCTCTGGATCAGGCATTTTTTTTCCCTGATCCAAGACCTTTTTCAGTTGTTTAAAATTGATCATTGCGGCCTCCTCTACCCTGTGCTCAGTTTAATGGGTTTGAGTGAACCCGTCAAAGGGGGATATCCAAAATGAGACCATGGATAGTATTATTGAACCATAAGTCATATTGGCTTTATCGTAAATATTTTTTGGTGAATGGGGGCAAAATGCACTGTTTAAGATATCTGCTTGGTTTCTTTTTTTTGATGGGTGTGGCGCAACCCGTTTGGGGGTTAGAGTATGCTGAAGCCCGGCATCTGCTTTCTCGGACTGGTTTTGGCAGTCCGAGCCACGAAGAGATTTTGCCCTATTTGCCCCTAAGTAGAGAACAGGCTGTCGTGCGTTTATTGACTGCGACTTCTGAATACCATTTGACAGTCCCTCCCAAATGGGTGTTGAAAAAAACAGCTGTTCATCAGAAAAAGTTGAATATTGAGCAGCGTAAAAAGCGCCGTCAACACATGCGCAAGCAGAATTTAGGCTTGCAAGAGTGGTGGTTTCGTCAAATGTTAAGAACCCATTCGCCGCTAAATGAAAAAATGGCTTTGTTTTGGCACAATCACTTTGTATCTTCTGTGCGCAAAGTAAAATATCCAATGCTGATGTACCGTCAGCAAATGACTTTTCGGCGATTTGGGATGGATCGCTTCGATCTTTTACTGGAGCAGATGCTCAAAGATCCTGCTTTACTGCTTTATTTAGATGCACAATCTAACCGCTTGAACCAGCCCAATGAAAATTTTGCCCGTGAGCTTTATGAGCTTTTCACCTTGGGAGAAGGGCATTATTCTGAAAGTGATATTAAAGAAACAGCCCGTGCTTTGACGGGGATTCGAGTTCGGCGTAAGACGGGGCGTTATCGCTTTGTTAAGAGGCAACATGACACGGGCAATAAAACTATTTTTGGCCAAACGGGGCATTGGGGGCCTCAAGATTTATCTCGTTTGATTTTGTCTCACCCTGAACAGGCTTCTTTTATCACACACAAGCTTTATCTTGATTTTGTGTCTGTGCCACCCTCACCTGAAACCCATCAAAAACTGATTGCTGTATTTCAAAGACGCTTTGAAATACAGCCTCTTTTGAAGTCTATTTTATTGTCTCCTCAGTTTTGGGCCCCAGAAGAGCGTGGACAAATGATTAAGTCTCCGCTCGATCTTTTGTTGGGAAGCCTTAGGTTGCTGGGTGCCACCCCAAAGAAAACCAAGTCGCTTGTGCGTTTATCGCGCCGTTTGGGACAAGATATTTTTGCCCCGCCGAATGTCAAAGGTTGGTCTGGCGGGACGGAGTGGGTTGGCTCTCAAAGTCTTTTGTTAAGACAAAATATCTTGGCACGTTTTTTGCGTTCTCGCCAGTCCTCTAAAGGAGGGATGCAAATGAACTGGCAGCGTTCTGCTCTATCTGAGTTGTCATTCGAGCAATTAAAAACCTTGATTTTGCCGATTGCCTCTCCTTTGTCATCCCGTACTGATTTTCATCAAAATTTATCTCAACTTCTAATGGATCCGAGGTATCAACTCAAATGAAACGACTTGATTTTATTCGGGCTTTTGCCTTGGGGACAGGTGCTTTATATTTGGATGCCCATTGGCCTATGCTGGCCCAGGCTTTGCCTTTGATGCCGCCTGTGGTGTTGGTGGAGCTTAAGGGTGGGAACGATGGATTGAATACTGTGATTCCCTTTGCTGATGACGTCTATTATGCCTTGAGACCGCGTTTAGGGATTTCTCGAGAGAAGACCCTTCACTTGAACCCCTCAGTGGGTCTTCACCCTGCTTTAGAGCCCTTATTGCCCTTATGGAAAGCCCATCAATTGGCAGTGATTCAAGGGGTGGGGTATGAGCAACCCAATCGCTCTCACTTTCGCTCAATAGAAATTTGGGAGACAGCCTCTGACAGCCAAGCTTATCTTGAAAGGGGTTGGTTGGCATCGGCCTTTCAAGGCCAGCCTTTGCGTCCCTATGTTTCACATGGGGTGGTTCTCGGGCAAATGGATCCCGGTCCTCTCTTGGGTGGTCATGCTGTGATGCTAAACAATCCCCAGCAGTTTGTTCGGCAAGCCAAACGCATAAAGCCACCTGCCACAATCACCCGTCATGCGGCTTTGAAGCATATTTTGGGGGTTCAAAGTGAGATTTTAAGTGCTCAAAAGACGATTGAAGCCCGTTTGTCTTACCCTCATCAACTAAAAACAATTTTTCCCAAAACATCGATAGGGCGACAATTTGAGCTGGTGGCCAAGTTTTTATCGATGGGTTTAAACGTGCCCGTCTTTAAACTGTCCTTGGGCAGCTTTGACACTCACAACAGGCAATTGGGAACCCATGCCCGTCTGTTAAAAGATTTGGCTGAGGCCTCTGTGGCCTTTGAAAAGGCGTGTAAAGAGATTAACCAATGGCAAAATATGTTGGTGATGACCTATTCCGAATTTGGTCGCCGTCCCAAAGAAAATGGCTCGCAAGGGACTGATCATGGCACGGCTTCGGTTCATTTTGCTTATGGCGGGGCTGTCAAGGGGGGACTGTATGGCCATTACCCTGATTTATCAGAACTTCAAAATGCTGATTTGAAACACCATGTGGACTTCAAACAATTGTATGCCACCATACTTAAAAAACATTGGCATTTACCGACAGACAGCTTAGGCACTGGGATTGAGCCCTTGGCATTTTTATAACCCAAGTTATTTGAAAGAGGAAACCTATGAGTCCACCTGCGATCAAGGATATGAAAACATTTGTGCCCTGTGGCCCCAATGGACAAGATGAATCTATCGCCTTTTACCAGGCTTTGGGCTTTAAATTGTTATGGGGAGGCGGTGAAAATGCCGTATGTGAATTTGATACCGGTTTTGGACATCGCTTTTTATTGTTAGAAAAACACAATGTGGCTCTGGCAAATAATTTGATGATTCAATTCTGGGTTGAAGATGTGGATGCCTGGGCGAGTTATCTCAAAGGGCTTCGTCTGACAGAGCGTTTTCCTTTGGTTAAAGTATCTGACCCGGCAGTCCAACCTTGGGGCTGGCGTATTTTGTATATATGGGATCCAGCAGGTGTCTTATTACATTTTGGAGAACCTCACACAGAAGCCAATCGAGATTTTTTTGAAACAATGCCTCTGTCTTGAGCTTTGTCTATTGCCAAGGCGTGTTTAACTGAGTTGAATATATTGGTATGATGATTTGCTTTTGGGGTCAAACTCAGGCACTATACTAAAAAATATAATTAAAAAGAGAGCTGTTTAAATGATTAAGAAATCCTTGCTTGCCCTGGTTTTGGCCAGTGTTTCATCTGGTGCGTTGGCCCAACTGGATGCTGTGCCACAACTTAAAGACATTCGGGAGCAGCCTGTCCAGCGCTCAACCCCGGTTTTAAAAGTCTCTGCTCAAAACGTTAAACAGGGTCAGGCCTTTAAGGTGACTTTGACGGGTGTGCCTTTGAAATCTCCTTATTTTGTTAGCTTTGCAGGACGCAAGTTGAAGTTATATCAGCGTCAGAATGAACAAAATATATTTTTGCCGATCAAAGGAGATTTAAAAGTCGGCGGTTATACTTTGCGCATTCTTGATGGGGCTGATAAAGAGGTGGCAAAAACTAAGTTGGAGGTGCAGAAAGGCAGTTTTTACACCCAGTATATTCGCTACCAACGTCCCAAGCCGAGTAAGAAAGCCCAGGCCATCTTAGATAAAGAGAATGCCTCAGTGGATCAGGCCAGTGTGGCCCGTACTGAAGCCCAATTGTGGGATAGCCCTTTTATGTTGCCTGTACCCCATAGGGTGACGGCTAACTATGGCACCCGCCGTTATCTCAATAGCAAATACAATGGCTATCACTCAGGGGTTGACTTTGCCAGCCCTTATGGCTACCCAATTAAGGCACCCCACAACGCCACTGTCAGATTGGCCAAATACTTTTCAAAATACAATGCCAATGGCAATTTGGTTTTTCTGGATCATGGGGCGGGTGTCACCTCGGTCTATATTCACCTGAGCAAAATCAAAGTGAAAGAGGGACAAAAGGTCAAAAAAGGAGAGACGATTGGCTTGATTGGCTCCACTGGTCGCTCTACTGGGCCCCATTTGCATTGGGGGCTCTATGTCAATGGTCAAAATACCGATGGTCTCAATTGGGTGCGCTATACTAAAAAACTATTTTAGGGCATTTAACACCTGAGACAAGTCCAGGTTATGCTTGACTTTTTGAATGAGAGATGGGTTCCCTTGAGCCTGAGATAATTGGGTGTTGATATCTTGCATGAGAGCTTGAAGCTTACTTTTAGCTTGGTTGATCTCTGTACTTTGATTTTGTTTTGTCTCACTGATCATATTTTTCACTTCTGTTTTAATCTGATCCATTTGGGGTTTGATCTTGTCGTAAAAGTGCTTCATATTTTCTTCCATCATTTGATGGGCCCGCTTTAAGGATTCATCCAAACCATCTAAAAGGGCTTGAACATTCTGATCCTCAATGTCTCTGATATAGTCGAGCAACTCTTGTACTGCAGGATCATTCAGATTAGCTTGACTGTCTTTAAAGCGCTCACTTGAGGCCTTAAAATTATCATTTGGGATGTCTGACTCATCTTTAAACGCTTTTAGGCTAAGTTCCTTCTGTGGGGGTCCTGCTTGGTCAAGAGAGGGTTTGTCGGCAAATTCCAATAGTTTGGCAGCATGGGTAGATTCTTCTGTGGCATGTTGCGAAAGTTGAGCGCTGTCTTCTTGATTGGATCCAAACTGGGACCCCTCAGGATTCTCTTGAGGGGTTTGAGTCGCTTTTAAAGCTTCAGTTTGCTCTATTTGATTGGTTTTTGAGGGGGTGATGTGTGATCTGGATCTCAATCTATCATTGTGGATCATAAAAAAATCTCCTTTGGGCAGTATATTTTATATATACCCAAAAAAAGCTGTTTTTATAGGTCCTCTTTTGTTTCTTTGAATTATTAAGCCCAAACTGGTCTTTTGTGCCGCCTAATGCAATAAAGGTAACAAAAAATGGATTATTAAGAATATTAAGTAACCATTAAAAAAGGGTGTTTTTTGAAAATGATCGTTAAAAAGTTATTTTTTTCAGCAAGTTTTGAGGGGAGTAGCCTATAAATATTATGTAAAGTTTAAAGAGCTTAACCTGAAGTTAACTTTATAAAACTGAATAAGATTCCCAACTTTGCGGAGGAAATAAAATGAACGTTAAAAGAATTGATAACACAGCCACATTTACACCAGTTAAAGGCGCTGCTAAAGCAGCTAAAGCTGGTGCTGCTAAAGCCGCTGGACAAGCCGCTAAAGCCGCCAAATCTGCCGCCCCTTCAAATAGTGACACTGTTAAATTAAGTAAAATTGCTGGTGCCGCTGGTGCTGCCACTGCCGCCGTTGCTTTAGCCCCCCTTCTCGGCCCTGTAGCCCTTCCTGCTACCGCCTCTATTATCGCCCTTAAAGGCGCTGCTCAAATTATGCCTGCAGCCCAACGTGTTGACGATGCAATTACTCAAATGGCTCGCCAAATCGCCGATAAAATGTTTAAATAAAGATAGACATTTTTATTTAGGAGATTAGAAGCTTGAGCGAAGATCCCATTGTAATTAGCCTTGACGAAGGCAAAGAAGCTGTTATACAACAAGTTACCGAAATTTTAAAACGTTATTCAGTATATATAAAAGAGGGCGATATTCCGCTCTCTTTTATTTTGAGAAAAACAGGTGAAAAAGATCGCCAATTCGACTATACTTTTACTCAGGATGGTCTTGAAGACGCTGAAAAGGATGTTTCCTTTCCTGTGGTGGTCAAAGAAATTCTCAAACAAGAGTTTCCAGCTAAGATTGCTGGGAATAAAAAACTAATCAATCATGTAATGGAAGATCTTAAAACAGATCCTTATTGGTCCAACAATATAGTTAAATTGTTAGATGCGATTGAATTCAATAGTTAGATAAGGTAGGGGGGTATTTTATGTCTATTATTCCGATTTCTGATTCGGCACCCATGAAGTCTGAGGTGGCTAAGCAGATGTCTTCTCAGTTGAAGGACTCAACGAACCTGAAGGTGACACCTGCTTCAGAGCAAGCCATTCACAATTCAGCTTATGGGAAAGACGGTGTATTGTTGACGGGTGAGAAGTACAATGCCCTATCAACCATTCTTCCAAACTCTGAGGCTGAAAAGGCCCGCCAAGAGTTGAAAAAAGAGAAGAAAAAGCAAAAAAAGAAAAAAGAAGAGAAAAAAAAGAAAGATTTTTGGGATTGGCTTTTCGCTAAATAGCCTAAATATTTTTAAATATGTAACTTTTTTTCGATTCTAGCAATGATCTTTGGATCTATTTTCAACTCAACCTCATCCATATTTTGTCCAACCCCCAATAAAAGACGGTGGGGTGGGGTTTCTTTTAGGCTTTCCTGTTCGGGTTCTCTCCAAACCTCCTCGTCAAACACCCCTTTTTGAATTTGAGCTATTTTATTAAATGCCTCTTCTCCTATCACCTCACCATATTCAGCGTGAATAATGCGCCCCAAATTAATATAGATTCGTGCCACGACCTGGGTTTTAAGATCTGTAATCTTTAAACACTTTTGATTGCGGGCCAAAAGCTCGAGTTGGATCAGGTCTAAAATCTGAATGTATTGTATTTTTCCCTCAACCCCTTGAGAGGTCAGACTGGTTAAATACTTATGAAACTGTTTGAGACTAAAGGGTTTCTGCATAAATTTCAAACAACCCAATTGACGGGATGCCTGTTCTAACTCAGGATCATGAAAAGCAGTCATAATAATGACAGGACAGAGGGGGAAATTGGTTTTTATCCAACTTAAGAAAACAACCCCTGTAATTTCAGGCATATTGATATCTGTTACAACCAAGTCAAAATGTTGTTCCTTCATCAACTTGGCTCCCAGAATAGCTGATTCAGCAGTGCACACATCATAGTTTTGAGTGCCCAAGAAGCGGGAGAGCATGTCTAAAATTAAAAGATCATCCTCAACAATTAAAATCTTTTTCAGTTGTTGTATGACCCCTGTTTCAGTGTTTTCGTCTAAGGCCTTGGTGGCTTGTGCCAATAGAGATTGTAAGGGCAAATGAATGGTTCTTTCATAGTCGTCTTCTCCAACCCACTCAACTTCAGACAGACTGGCATTAGAGAAACTGAGCAATTTAATGAAGGCGCCTTCCCCCTCCAGGCGGGAACCATCTGTAAGGGAGCGATATTCAGAATGAATGACCTCTTGATCTTGGAGGTAGATATATCCTTTGAAATTGGAATCAGGGCTTGTTAGTTCAAAGAGCCGAAGTCCCTTGTTGTTCATTGAGACAACTTGCAAAAGGTCTGTGAGGCTTACCTGACGAAAATGTCCTTGAACACCCTGTGAGCGACCTTGGAATAGGTGATTGAGCTCTTTGAAGTCAATGGGTTTCTTAACGATATGGGATGCACCGAGAGATTTTGCTTTGGTTTGTTCTAGGGGACTGTGACGGGAGGTTAAAATAATTAATTGTAGTTTAGGATTATTTTGCTTGGCCCATGCTCCCAATTCAAGTCCACTGACCCGGGGCATATACAGACTACAAATCAGAAAATCAAAATGCTCGCTCTGTAGCCATTCTGCGGCTTTATGAGGAGAAGTACTAAACTGAAAATCCACCCCTTTGGGCAGGTGATCTTTGAATAGATATTCACTAACGGGATCATCTTCGACGACTAAAATACGTAAAGCCTTTGCCACTATCAATTACCTCATCTTCTATTCTAAGGTAAAACAAGGTGATTTTGACAGTTTATTTTATGTACCGAAGTCTAAAATAGTTTGGGATCACAATCTGGGCATGGTTTGGTTGAGATCTATCTTGGTAGATTTAATCACATTCTTTTAGGGCCAATGGCAGGTGTAATATTCGCTTTATCAAAGCTTTGAAATAGATTAAAGGGGTCTTCTGCTTCCAAACTAACGGATGAAAAGTCATTCGTAGGGGCTGTGAGTATTTTCAATAATATATATCTACTTCTTTGCCACTTCTAAATCCAGGCAGACTCAGAGTATTTTACAGGCAGAAACAACGCAACTTCCTATTCAGCGGAGATTAGAGTTTTTGCGCCTTGAGGAATTGTAAATGTGAATGTTGTACCTTGATTGGGCTTGCTACTGGCAACAATTTTGCCCCCATGCATATCAACAACTTGTTTGGTAATGCTGAGTCCAATACCGCTGCCCCCAGAGCTGTTTTTACGTTGGCGATTTTGCTCAACCCTATAAAAACGATCAAAGATATAAGGGAGGTCTGTTTGCGGTATGCCAATGCCTGTATCTTGAATTTTAAATTCGATATCGTCACTTAAACGGCGAGCAATAATGCGAACTTCTCCACCATTGGGAGTGAATTTAACGGCGTTATTTGCCAGGTTCACTAAGACTTGGCTGAGTCGCAATTGATCCGCTTGAATTGCATCTAGGTTGATTTCGATATTCTCACGTAGAGCGATGCCTTTTTTATTTGCCAGAGGCTTGATTGTATCAATGGCTTCGCTGATCAGTTTGCGCAGGTCAATTTCTTGGATATTTAGGTCCTCATGGCGCTCCAAACGAGACAGGTCCAGTAAATCGTTGACTAAAATATGTAAGCGCTCAACTTCACGGAGCAGGTTTCCAATAAATTCATCACGTACCTCTGGATCATCTTTGGCACCCAGCATCAGCGTTTCAAGTGTTAGTCGAATGGCTGTAACAGGGGTGCGCAATTCATGCGACGCATTGGTGATAAACTCAGCCCGCATTCTTTCAGAACTCACTTCTTTGCTGATGTCATGATAGATAATGACATGTCCTATTTGTTGGTGGAAGCGATTATAGAGAGGGGATGAATAGCGTTTTAAAAACTGATCTGGGTTCTTGAGTTCAATCACGTCACAGCGAGGAAGGGCTGGCTCCTCGACCATTGCCCTCTGGATTTCTTTCATTTTACTGGGCTCGAGACAGCGCTCAAAAAGCAATCTGTCATTGGGGTTTTGAATCAGGCGACCTGTGGCTGCCGGGTTGCTGGGAATGAGCATCTGGGCCATGGCAGGATTCAATAAAATAACACTGAGGTCGTTGTCATAAATGACCAAACCGTCATCCATGCAGTGGATAATGGACTCAAGTTCATTTTTCTCTAGGTTGATTGGTGTGAGGGGGGCTGTTCCTGTTGGAGGGAGTTTTTCTTGTATATAATTCCCCAATTTTTGGATGCTGGTGTGAAGATCAGAAAGCCCTAATTCTTCCACCTCTTGAAGAGAGGCTGTTCCTTTGGTTTGAAACTTTAAGCTTGCAAGGGCATTTTCAATGGCTTGAAATGATTGCTTCACCTTATTAGCCCACATCATATTACTTAGAATCAAGGCACCACCAAAAATGGCGATCAAAGCAACTTGTCCCACCGTAGGAAGGGGGGACAGAGACGCTATAATGAGAGCCAGAATAAGAATGCCGTTAATAAGAGCAAATCGTTTGCTGAAAAAGGCATTTTGAGTGCTTGTTTTTTCCTCTTCTAAAGGACTAGTCTGATAGTTTTCCAACACGTCTTTCAAACCGATACCCTACACCACGAACTGTTTGAATGCGAGACGGATTTTCTGGATCCTGCTCGATTTTTTCACGTAACCAGTGAATATGAACGTCTACGGTGCGGCCTTCCCCTGTAAAATCGTAACCCCAAACCTGTTCGATCAAATACTCTCTTGAGAGCACTTTATTGGCATTGAGAGCCAATAATTTTAAAAGCTCAAACTCTTTGAGGGTTAAGTTCACTTTTTTCTCATCAAGGAAAACCTCATGGCGTTTTAGGTCAATGACCAACTCACCAATTTCGATGCGATCAGGCTCAGCCACTTTTGTGTTTTTAAATCGAGAAACCAGTCTTAACATGGCTTTAATGCGGGCTTGCAATTCACGCATGCTGAAGGGTTTTGTGACATACTCATCTGCGCCAACCTCTAAACCAACCACTTTGTCGATTTCTTCGCCTTTGGCAGTGAGCATGATAATGGGCACAGTGAGTTCTGCACGTATTAAACGACAGACTTCGTAGCCATCGAGTCCTGGTAACATGACATCCAAAACGACAACGTCTGGCTTTTCGTTCTTTGCCATCTCACAGCCATCGAGACCATTGTCAGCAATAATGACTGTATAGCCTTCTTTTTCCAACCCGTACTTAATACTGCTTGTAATAGAGGGTTCGTCATCTACAACAAGAATTTTAGCGGCTTTCAAAATGGATCCATCCATCCTTAATTAATATTAAATTATTTAAAAGGAACTTAACAATTAGAAATTATAGCGGGTTCAGCCTAAGAAAACAAGCGATTTGATTTGTGGACAGTCATTTTTTTTGAGTTTAATCAAAATCCACTCCAAATAGGATTTTGTAACCCGTTTCCCCACCCCAGCGATTAATGATTTTATTGTCATAATCATCAACGGCTTTGGAGACTGCTTTAATGGCTTCTCTCAGTTCGTACTGGGTGGCGTGGGTGGCGATAAATGAGTAATCAAAGAGAATATCCTGATCATCATCGATGGCAAAAGAGCCAAAGGTGACTTTGCTATTCGACTCTAAAAGAAAGGCCATCAAAGGCGGGTCGATTTCAGCGCCAATCACAACATACGAAGTGCAGCTCACCAAGACGTCTCGGGCTCCAAAGTTTTTTATACTGAGGTATAAAACAGCCGATCCCCTTACCAGTCGATAGCTGCCGTCCTCTATGATCATAGACTCAATATCTACCATCTCATCTAAACACTGCTTGAGTCGCAGGTGCGTTTTTTCTAGAGGACGTTTAAACCAAGCCATTTAGACCTTTTTCCGTGCCATGGGTTTTACACCATAAAGTAGAGGGTTCCTCATCTTTTTATAGCGACAGACAGCTCTCATGATGGTGCGTGTGATGGTGATGGCAGTAAACATACTGATCACAACCCCAATGGCCAAAGTAATCGCAAACCCTCGAATCAAACCCGTACCAAAGTAATAGAGCACAGCACATGAAATTAATGTGGCTGCATTGGAGTCGAAAATTGAGCTGAAGGCCCGTTTGAAACCTGATTCGACAGCGTTAAAAATCGATTTGCCCATGCGAAGTTCTTCCTTGGTTCTTTCAAAAATAAGGATATTGGCATCAACAGCCATACCAATACTTAAGATGAAGCCTGCAATGCCTGGAACAGTCAAGGTAATGGGAATAAGCTTAAATACAGCTAAGTTCATAATGGCGTACATGAAGAGGGCAAAGTTGGCCATGAGACCAGGAATACGGTAAAACCACCACATATAAAGAAGGACCATGCTTAATCCGATCATACCTGCAAAGAAACTTTGGCGAACCGCTTCTTGACCTAAAGTGGGTCCAACTGTTCTGTTCTCAACCATTTCAAGAGGAACAGGCAATTGCCCGGCCTTCAATTGAATGGCTAAAATTTTGGCTTTATCAGCATCAAAGTCACCATGGATATAACCTGAACCACCTGTGATGGGAGAGTTAACATTGGGAGCCGTAATCAGTTTGTCATCTAGAAAAACCCCCAAAGGTTTACCGATCAATTCAGTGGTCAGTTCGCCAAATTTTTTGGCACCTTCTGAATTGAACTCAAATTCAACAATCCAACCTTGGCCATTGGTATCAATATTGGCCCGGGCGTCAGTGAGCATTTTTCCAAAAACACCTGTGGCGACCCAAATGGTCTTTGTGGGGTCTTTGGGGTCTTTGGCTTGTTTTCTAAAGTCCAGTTTGGCAGTTTCACCGATAAGTTTGACGGCATCCTGTGGGTCTTTAATACCGGGCAACTCAACAATAATTTGATTGGTGCCCTTGAGTTGGATAAGGGGCTCAGCTACGCCAAGCCCATCAACACGTTGACGTACAATGGCGACCGCAGCCTGCATGACTTGAGGTGTGATTTTAATGGCTTGATCGACAACTTTATTGTCTACAATTTTTTGGGGAACAGGTTTTGCCTCAACCACCAAGTGAATGCCCCCTTGAATGTCTAAGCCCTGTTTAATAGGTTTTGTCCAGCTGATCCAGCTACTTACTCCAAGAAGGATAAAAATGACCAGAAACATTATTTTTTCACGATTTGCCATTGTCTTATTACATGCCTACCATTGTTTGATTCTTCAGTTTTTACGTTGTTTGACTG
Source organism: Phascolosoma agassizii (assembly GCA_035593235.1). Taxonomy (NCBI): domain Eukaryota; kingdom Metazoa; phylum Annelida; class Sipuncula; order Phascolosomatiformes; family Phascolosomatidae; genus Phascolosoma; species Phascolosoma agassizii. The sequence goes on along the minus strand of JAVJHY011509528.1, from coordinate 9,284 downwards.
CTTGATTAGTTATTGTAACGCGTAATCCTCTGCCACAAATATGAGCAGATAGACTGTATTCAATAATACCTTATTTGTGCGCTCTGCGGTACAGTGTCTTGCCCTTTTGGTTAAACTCAAGGGCGTTGATGATGCAATGTAGAGGGAGTATATTCATGGGTAAGGGCTTCGAGTTCTTGTCTCTTTTGTTGAAATAGAGCGGGATGAAAGCCTTTTTTTTGGTTAATTAGACGGTGCAGGTTTTGAGTTTCGAGTCTTAATTTATGTGAGAGCAAGCTTTTTTTACTTGGAGTTTGTTTGAGAATAGGGCGGGTATTTCTTATGAATGTGTTCCAGTCTTTTTGGCATTGGCGATATTGAGCCCATTGCATTTCAAAAAGAGGGGCGCTTTTAAGTTCTGCGATTTGAATGTCTTTCATCTTCCCTCGAATGCGCTCCATAAGTACAGGAATCCCAGAGTGCTCATCTCTTTTTAAGAGCAGGGCTATTTTTGCATAGATTTCAATGATGCTGGTGAAAATATCGTCGGCAAGTTCTTGTAACTCTAAGCTTTCCTGGAGCAGGATTGGGGAGTAAATTTGTGTGGCCCAGGCTGATTTTTTGCGAATTTGTGTGAGTTCTTTCTTTTTAAGCAATTGGGTTTGTTTCAGTAGGCTCTCTAGTTCGAACTCAAGGGGTGTCAGTGGGATGGGAGGATGTTCCAGATGGTGGTAGATAGTGATTTGTCTTGTCTGATCTGTTACAGGCAATTCTGCTGCAATTGATTCAAATTTATGGGCTAACTCCTCCTCGGTTTTGACTTGTGAGGGTTTGGGCAGGCTCTCATTTGTAGTCTCTGTTGTTTTGTTATCTATCAGCGAAGGCACTTCAGGTGGCTGAGACAGCTCAATGTCTTTTGTGGGCTTACTTTGTTTTTCAAGAAGCTTCTCAAGCTGTTTTTCAGGTGGGGGAGCGGGAGGGGTTTCTGCCGCTTTTGTCTCAATAAAGCCTTGAATGGCGACTTCAGGTTGCTTTTTTAAGAGGGAAAGATCTTCTTTATAGTTTTGAATGAGATTGAAGCTATGAATAGGGTCTTTTCCTTGGTGGTGATCCAAGGCATCTCTAAAATGTTTCCAAGATGATAAAAACAACTTCGAAGGTTTAAGTTTCTTTGCTTTAAGCTGGGACATAAGCGCCATTAAATAATCTGATTGATATTGTAAGCGTTGATCTATTTCTTGATCTAAGCTCTCTAAGCTATGAATTTCTTGCTCCATACTATAGCCTTTAGAGCTGATATTGATCACAGAATGAGAGAGGTTTTCTAGGCTACTTTTAATGTGCTCTAAGCTTGTATCTTCTTCCCCAAGTTGATTTTCAAGCTCCTCGAAACGCCGATTTAATAAATGGGCTGTTTTTTGATCCTGTTCAACCTGTTGCTTATTTTTTTTGATGCGCTCAGAGGACAAGCCTGTGTAATCGCTTCCGAAGGAGAGGATTAACTCATGTTTCTGTTTGAGAATATTTAATTTATACCTGAGTTCTTCAATTTGGGCCTCTATGGATTCAAGTTCTTTGTCATGTTTAAAATGGCGAAGTTGAATTTGGCGCATAAAGATCACGCTTGCTATAAACACAGTCATAAGACCAAATAGGATTACCAAAGGGTGGTTTTCCCATAAAAAAAACAGGGTGCTGATCAGTTGTTTTGTCATTAAAACATATCAAAACGCATGATATTCTTGCTCAAAGCAGAGCTTGCACGATCCCGTATTTCAGGCAGTTCATCCGGCTCTGGCTCACTGAGATAGTCAATCTGCTGGTTGTGGATTTGGCTCAAAAACTCGATGGTATCAGGGGACTGTACTGCAGCCAAGGCATCGATGATTTCTAGGCGCTCACGGTGAGAGGCTTCTTTATAATATGCTTCTAATGCGGGCACTGACTCTAAATTAGCAAAGCTTTTCAGACTGCAAATCAAAGCCATACGATCTGGAAAGTTTTTTAAAATAAAATAACTTAGAATTTGATTGAAAATTTGAGGGTTTTTAAAACTGCCCATGAGTTCGCCTATACTATAGCGAACACGTGGATGGGTTTCTGGAGAAAAGAACAATGACTTTGCAATATAAAGGGCCTTGTCTATATCTTGCGAGAGCATATTTTTTATAAAAACAGAAATCTCATTGGCAAAAGTATCTTTTTGAGCCACAGATTTAATTTGTTCTAAATTATCAATCATAGTAAATCTTTTTCCATTATTCTACTTCGAGTTTGGCCAACTCAAATACTTTGTGAGCAATATCTTGAGCGGCCTCTTTGCGTCCAATACGTTGGGTTTGTGTTTTCATATATGCCAAACGCTCTTTATTCTTAATCAGGTTTTCTACATAATAGGCTCCGTCGCTAATATTATGTAAAATACTGGCGGCCCCATTTTCCAATAGATAGTCACTATTGCGTTGCTCTTGACCAGGAATAGGATTGATAATCATCATGGGGCAGTTCGATGCCAGAGACTCTGAACTTGATAAACCACCCGGTTTTGAGATCACCAAATCAGAGGCTCTCATGAGTTCGTGAACATTGTTTACAAAGCCATAGATTTTATGAGGCATGGGCAAGGCATTTGAAATTTGAAGTAATTCTTGATAGAGGCCTTCGTTTTTACCTGAGACAATCAAGAGTTGCATTGGGGTTGTGACGCTTTGGAATGACTTAACCAGACCCACCAAGTCACCAATGCCATAACCCCCAGCCATAATTAAGACGGTGCTTAAATCTTGTTGTATGCCCAGCTTTTCTCTGACTTGCTCTTGGGGAGGCAAAGCTGAGAAGATGGGGTCGACAGGAATGCCAGTTTCATAAATATTCTGAGCTGTGGCCCCTCTGGTTTGCAGCTCCCGACATACTTCAGGGCTGGCCACAAAATAGGCGTCAACTTCTTCCACGATCCAAAAAGCGTGAAGGGCGAAATCTGTTACAACAGCATATAGTGGCAATGATGATTTCCGTTTCTTTTTCCAACGTGAGATTAACTCCATCGGTAAAAAGTGAGTGCAAATGACAACATCGGGAGAAAAGTCATCTAGAAAGTCTCTAAAATCTCCGGCTTGCATATTCTCTAGGCTCTGACGGAGTTTGTCATCCAATTTTTCTTCTTTTAGATCCTTATCAAACCGATCATAAAGGTAACCCCAAATTTTGGGGGTGTGTCTGACCAAAGCCAGATAAGTTGTTCCATAAACTTTTTTATAGACGGAATTAATATAGTCTAAGGTGTCTACCAATTTAACATTGGCATCAGGATATAGGTTTTTAAATGCTTTTTCTATGGCTTGGGCAGCTCGGGTATGGCCTGCCCCGGCTGTAACATGGGCAATCAGAATGCGAGGTGATTTTTTTCCTGAATTATAGTTGATGCTTTTAACCATGTCTCCGGGTGAAATTTGGCTGCGATTTTCCCGTTCTGCAAATTGCATTGCTTTGCCCAATAGAGGATCCAATTGAAGCTCAATGTCTTTGCCTAAAACATCCAAAGCATCTGATGAGATTTGAATGTGTCGGGGAAGTTTTTGTTTGACCATTTTTTTAATAGAGTCATTTTTTGCCATATTTAAAATCACCTTTATGAAATTGTTAGGAACACTATCTCATTGTACTGCAAAGTCGAAACCCCCTGAAAAGAACCAATAAAAAAACCCCCTCTAAAAAGGGGGCTATTCGGATTTGGAAAAAAGATTTTTTTAATTTACCACTGAATTACAGGAGGGGTTTGACGAGATCTTTCAATCGCACTGGAAACTTCTCCAAAAGAAGGCATTTGATAGCCGAACTGTAAAGCGTTTGCAGCCATGGCTGCATAAAAGGCACCTTTGTCTACAGGGTTGTTATAACGGGTTAGGTTGGCTACATCGCCAGCCCCACTGGTTTGCATCAAACGGGCGGTTTGCATGTTGACCCCGGTTCTCATCAGGTCAGCTTGGCCAGCCCAAGCTGCAACTTGATAGTTGACATAATTGCGATCTTGTTTGTTTAAGAAGAGGCCACCAGCTAAGTAGGAAATCATTTTGCGTTTGAAAGGGGTGCTGGCTGCTTTTAGAAAGGCTTGTGAGTCTTTGATCCCTACCATGCTTAAGCGGCTTGAAATTTTGTGGTCTAGAGGGTTTGGGGGTCTCATGGTGTCATCAAAGAAAAAGCGGAGGTCTACTTTTTGGACTTGAGCAGGACTAACAGGACCACCTTGATAGCTGTCTCCACCCATGACACCGGTTGTGCCTTGGTAGATGGCTTGGTTGACTGAGTTGGCTCCAGTTTCAAGGGGTTTTAACCATTTATTAATTTTGTTTGCTGCAGGGTTGTTTGCATAAGGTTGGTACTGGTTAACTTGGTTATTCACTTGCATTTGACTTTTCTCCTTAAGATTCAATCCGATTATTGATACTTTTATTATATGTACAGATCGCCTAAAACTTTCTTTAGGTTAGGTTAAGAAAGAGTGAAATATTTACTAAGGTTCTGTTCGTGCAGCTAAAATAAGTAATTTTTAATAAAAAAACTGTATTTAAAGTGATTCCTGTCACTAAGTTGAGATGTATTCAGGCATCTTGACCTTGTAACTACTTGAAACTCCTTTGAGCACATGTTAAATTGATTGTCCATGATTATTTAAGGTCTTATATATAATGGCACGTCGAAAATTATTTATTACCGCAGCTGAATTAGAGTGTTTGCCAAATAAGCAAGCCGAATTTGACTTAGACATTGAGGGTCGCGATCTTTGTCAGGACTCCGAAATGCCCGTGAAGTCGGTTCAGGGTCAAATCTCCTTTCAGTTAGAAAAAAATATGATACTTTGTCAGGGCAAGGTCACAATGACAGCCGAACTGTTGTGTGATCGTACTTTGGAATCGTTTGATAAGATGGTTTCTTTTGACTTCTGTGATGGATTGGGTGTGATTGCACCCTCCCAATGGGCAGACACCAAAGAAATTACTGAGTTGAACGACAGTCAAAATTTTAAACCCGATGAAAAAATCGATATTCTTGATCTTTTGCGCCAATACTATATATTAAACTTGCCAACCAAGATCCTTAAAGATGAAAACTGTTATAATGAATATTTATTAGAATTAAACAAAGAATCTGAGAATATTCCGCAGCCACCTTCGCCTTGGGATGCCATACGTGAGCAACTTGCTAACAGGGATGAAAACGCTGAAGATAGAAAAGATCTGAATTAAATAGGAGGTTAGCGAACCTTTTCGCTAAATAAGCCATGGCAGTACCAAAGAAGAAAACCTCTCGTTCCAAACGGAACAGCCGCCGCCAGCATTGGAGAGCGGTATTACCAACATTGGTTATGTGTGATCAATGTGGTGAGAAAAAGCCAAGTCATATGGTTTGCCCCAGTTGTGGGTATTACAAAGGCCGTCAAGTCTTTGATATGGATGAGGAATAGTTTCTCAAAACAGACAAGATATTTTTGAATTAACTCCCCTCCTAGGGGAGTTAATAGTTTTTGGCAAAAATCACATCTTTTTATAGAAATGATAAAAAGAGAATACAAATTGAGGTAATTATGACAACAGAGTCTCAAACTGACACAAATGCCCCTGCCCATCCTTTTGAGAAGGGCCTAGATATCTATGAAAACAAGGGTGACCTTAAGGAGTCGATTGAACTGTTTGAACAGGGAGTATTGATGAACCCTCGGGATAGTACTGGTTATACCTGTTTGGCGTGGTTACATCTTCTACGCAATGAAGAGGGTGACTCTACAAAAGGGGTCAACTATGCGAGCAAAGCCGTGAGGTTGGATCGCAGCAATCAACAAGCCCATTTTAATCTGGTTTTGGCCATGTTGGTCGTGGGGCGCTCGGGAGTACGCAAAGAATTTGATGCTGCCAAAATGAAGTGTCACACTCAAGAAGAAATGACCGAAATTATTGAGAATTTACAAGATGCTGTCGTGCGTCGACCAGACTATGCAGAGGCCTCAAAACTTTTGAATTGGCTCGGTGCCTAATTAAATGAGTTTGGAACCCTGTGCTTTAGCCCTTACCGGTGGTGTTTCTAAGGGGGCTTTCCATGTGGGGGTTCTCAAAGCATTTGCAGAGCATAAAGTGGTTCCATCTGTTATTGTTGGGGCTTCAGCGGGGGCTTTAAATGGTGCTTTTGCTGCCAAGCTGATTGCTGAAGACCAATTCACTCCAGCCAAAATAGATGATTATCTCACCGACATGTGGCTCAATCAAGCAAGCTTTCAGAAACTTTGGTCTTCAGGTGAGATCAATGATCAGAGCTTGCGCAGCTTTATGGGAGATACCCGCTTAAATATTTTTCTGTTAAGGCGTATTTTGGCTTGGCTTTCCCCCCATAATGTCTCTCGCTTGCGTGAATTTTTTCAGTTGAAATTCACCTCTGTTTTAAGTGATAAACATTATAGTGAAACCTTAAAGAAGGGCCTTGTCGCCCCCTTGAGTGTCAAGCGGGATATTCACTTTTCAGCAGCTCTGACCAGCTTGGTCGGGACCATTGAAACCTATGCCAATCAGCCTTTGGTCAGCTACGGTGGGTATACCTCTTTTCATTTGCACGAAGAAATGAGTGCCAGAGAGATAGAGGATAGCTTTGCTGAAATCAATGAGGTGGTCAAAGCCTCTGGCAGTTTTCCGATTCTTTTCCCACCTGTGCCTTTGCAAGTCAATGGCAAAAAAGACATGTTCTCAGATGGGGGACTTACTAAAAATGCGCCTTTTGGCCGGGCTATTAAACTCAACCCGAATGTGAAAACAATTTTTTTGGTTTCATGTATGCCCGTCACTCAACCCACATCTGGGCCTTTGGATAATTTGTTCACAGTGGTGGATCAGGTTTATAAAATCATTGTGAATAAAGATTTGGCCAATGATTATCGTAAAATTCAAAAAATCAATGAACAAATTGTGCGTTTACAAGGCCTGCTCAAGCGGGACGAGAACGGCCGTTACTTGAGAGGCAATGAGTTCAACCAGGCCCTTTTGGATGTGGCTGGCTTTGCTTCGTTAGACGACTTTGAAAAAAAACGGGTGGTTGATATTGTGATTATTGAGCCCCCGATTAATTTAGAGGGTGATCCTTTCGCTGGAATGTACCGCTCTGATCGGGTTCGCGTTTTAAATGACTATATTAAAATAGGCTATACAACAGCAAAAAAAGTACTGTCTGAATATTCAGAGTTGGATTTGTTAGTTTAAATTATGCACACCCTAACGGTGGCCTTTAGCACCCAGCTGGGAAAAACTTTTATTCAACGTTACTCTCGCCATATTCAACGCACTTGCGGCGTAAAAAATTTAGAGATCATTTCTCTTTATAACCCCGGAACTTACAGTTTGGCGGAAGCTTATCAACAGCTTATTAACAGGGCCTCATCAAAGATGGTTTGCCTGATTCACCATGACCTCAAATTTTTACAAAAAGGGTGGGGAAGGCAAGTCATTCATTATTTTTTACAGAACCCTGAATATGGTTTGCTTTCCCCCGCTGGCTCACTCTCATTGGCTGAGCATGGTGTTTATTGGCTGCCCCGTGAACATATGATAGGCCGAATAACGCACCGTTTTGAGAGCCCATCCGGCAGTGTTTTAAAACAAAGCAATTATTCAGGTTCTTTTCCAGGCGTCATTTTACCGGCCCAAGTATTGGACGGGCTCTTCTTGGCACTTCATAAAGAACGGCTGGCAGTCGATTTTGATTTGGATTTAAAGGGCTATCATTTCTACGATATCGCGCTGTCTTTGACTCACCACTTAAAGGGTGGCAAACAAGGGGTGATGACCGATTTGAAGTTGTGTCATTCTTCAGGAGGAAACCCAACCCCCGACTTTCATGAGGTCAGGCAGCAATTTTTACACAAATACCATTCTGTTTTACCCCAATCTATGAGCCCGAATATTCTTGTGCCTCAGATAGGGGGACGGGTCAAGCACAACAAAGTGGCTGTTTTATGCCATGGTAACCTCACTCTGAACGGCTTTGGAAAGGCCTTTGAGGGTTGTTCTCATATCACTTTTTATCTGCCAGAAAATGGAGGGGGATTCCTTTCTGGCTCTAAAGTTTATTTACCAACACCCCATAAGGGGCTCGCTCAACTTTGGCCTTATTTTCTAAAGGCACTGAGCAAAGATTGTGAGTATGTTTTTATTTTGGATGGGGCCTGTCAAGCTCAAAATGCGATGTTGAAGCAGTGTATTCAAGTTTATCAAAGAGGGCATTCCCAAGGCTTGGGTATTTTAGGAGCCCGTTTGCACTTGCCTGATGGTTTTGTTTTCTGTCAGGGGTTTGGCATTGCCCACTACCAAAATCAATGGGTGCTTCAACACCATGGTCTATATAGCGCCTACGCTTACACCCTTGAAAGTCAACCTGTGATGGGAAACCCCTCTCAGGCTTTGTTTTTTCATAGAAATCTTTTAAAGGTATTGCCCCAAGCACTGTCTTTTGAGGGCTTACCCGGTTTAGAATTGAGCTTGGCAGCCCTTAAGGCTGGGTATCAAAATTTGGCTCTGGGAAAGGCTGTTGGCATTGTCCCCCCCCCTGATTTATCCCCGGTAGCAGATTATCATTTATCCCAATGGTTGGTCAGAACCTTAACAAAAGCTGTAAAATACCCTCAAATAGCAAGGTGGATCCCCAATGAGTGAGCGCAAAGAATGGACAATTACAGAGAGTGACAAAGGGCAGCGTTTGGATCATTTTTTAAACCGAGAATGTCCTGAGTTAACCCGATCATTTTTGAAAAAATGTGTTGTAGGAGGCCATATTCTTCTTAATGACAAACCCGTTCAGAAAGCCGGCCAAAAATTAAAATTGGGGTTTCATGTTGTTTTTGATCAACCTGAGCCCGAGCCTTTGGATGTGATTGCTCAGGATATTCCCTTGGATATCATTTATGAAGACTCTGATTTAATTGTGATAAACAAACCCGTGGGCTTGGTGGTTCACCCTGCACCGGGCCATCCCAATGGCACTTTGGTCAACGCACTTTTACATCATTGTGATGATTTATCTGGCATTGGTGGGGTCGAGCGTCCAGGTATTGTGCATCGCTTGGACAAAGACACCTCTGGTTTATTGGTGGTTGCCAAAAATGATAAGACCCATGTGTCCCTTTCTAAACAATTAGAAACCCGAGACATGAAACGCCATTATTATGCCATCAGTGAGTTTGGATTTCCTGATGAAACAGGAACCATTGAAGCCCCTATTGCCCGTCACCCTGCTGATCGTAAAAAAATGGCTGTGGTATCGGTTGGCCGCTT